>JAXCGZ010002198.1:40000-45000 GCA_037179515.1 Halocaridina rubra
GTATATGTATAGAGATGAAAAAATAGAAAAATAAGTAAATAAATATGATATGTATAGGTATGTTAATTAATTTATGTGTTCAGAGATAGATAGAGATTTTTGCTATAGATTATAGATACAGATCTATATATATATATATATATATATATATATATATATATATATATATATATATATATATATATATATATATATATATATATATATATATATATATATATATATATATATATATATATAATATATATATATATATATATATATATATATATATATATATATATATATATATATATATATATATATATATATATATATATATATATATATATATATATATATATATGTGTGTGTGTGTGTGTGAGTATATATATATATATATATATATATGTGTGTGTGTGTGTGTGTGTGTGTGTGTGTGTGTGTGTGTGTGTGTGTGTGTGTGTGTGTGTGTGTGTGATTACCTAAATGTGTGTGTGTGTGTGTGTGTGTGTGTGTGTGTGTGTGTGTGTGTGTGTGTGTGTGTGTGTGATTACCTAATTGTGATTACCTAATTGTGTTTACGGGAAAGATCCCAAAGCTCGTATCTTCCCGTCTCCTGATCGGTTCCATTTTTAGACTTAGTGATACTTATCATACCTGTCCTTAAAACTATGGATTGAGGTAGCATTAACTACCTCCTCGCTTAGCGAATTCCAATTATCAACTACTCTTACACTGAAAAAGTATTTCCTTACATCCTGCAAACAAGTTTTCTTCCGAAGCTTCAAACTATGACCTCTAGTTCTAGAGCCAGCCATATCGAAATATCGATCCCTATCCACTCTATCATAACCATGAAGGAATTTAAAGACTGTCACCATATCCCCCCTTACTCTTCTAGCTTCGAGTGATGGCAAGTCTAATTCCCTCAGCCTCTCATCATAACCGAGATTGCGTATTTCTGGCACCAGTTTTGTGGCATGTCTTTGAACTTTTTCAAGCTTAGCTATGTGCTTTTTCAAGTGCGGATTCCAAAAGGGGGCTGCATATTCGAGTTTTGGCCTCACATAGGTTACATAAATATTTCTGAACATTTCCTTGTCCATGTGCCTGAAGGCTACCCTTACATTTGATAAGAATGCATATGCTGCCCTTACTACGCCATTTATATGTATTTCTGGAGACAAATCTGCCAATATGTTTACTCCTAGATCTCTCTCATTTTCTGTCTCCTGAAGTTGTACTCCAGCCACCGAGTAGTCAAGCTTGGGCCTTCTTGCACTTGTACCCATTCTCATTACCTTACATTTTGAGGTATTGAATTTCATTAGCCACTTTTCTGACCACTCATGCAGATTATTTAGATCCTCCTGAAGTTCTCTACCATTGTTCTCGTTTTTTACTTTCTTCACAATCTTTGCATCATCTGCAAACATATTCATGAATGAATTTACAGACTCTGGTAGGTCATTTACATATACAAGGAACAAAAGTGGCCCTAAAACTGAACCCTGTGGAACTCCACTACTAACTCTTCTCCATTCAGACACTGAGTGTCTTACTCTAACCCTCTGTTCCCTTCCTTCTAAGTAAGTTTTTATCCATTCCAAGACATTTCCACCTATTCTAGCCATTGATTGCAGCTTCCTAATAAGTCTCCCATGTGGAACAGTGTCAAACGCTTTCTGGAAGTCTAGGAATATGCAATCTGCCCAGCCCTCTCTTTCCTGTAAGATTTGGCTTACCTCATCATAAAATTCTAATAAGTTTGTTACTGTTGATCTTCCTTCTCTGAAGCCATGTTGCCTCACTGACAAAAAGTTGAAGGATTCCAAGTGAAGAGAGATATGTTTCCTTAGTAGTTTCTCCATAACTTTGCAAACTATGCTGGTCAAGGAAACTGGTCTATAGTTCAGAGCCGTATCCCTCCTTCCCTTTTTGAAGATAGGTATCACATTTGCTTGTTTCCAGCATCTTGGAATCTCCCCCGACTCCAATGACTCCTTAAATATGATACTTAGTGCCACTGATATTGTGTTTGCGCATTTTTTAAGCACATGAGGGGATATGTCATCAGGACCTGTAGCTTTATGAACATCTAAATCCATCAGCGCTTTGCATACCTCTGTGGCTGTAAGGTTGATGTTCTCTAATACCGGCCCTTGAGCTTCTATCACTGCAATCTGAGGGGGTGGGGTATTTTCTACTGTAAATACTGACTGAAACTCCTTGTTCAATTCTTTGCAGATCTCTTTGTCCGTCTCAGTGATGCTTCCATCCGCTCTCTTTAGCCTTAAAACCTGTTCTTTTACCTTCAGTTTTCCTCTGATAAAGCTGTGGAAAAGCTTGGGATTTTCTTTCGCCTTCCTGGTGATGTCCCTCTCATAATCTTTCTCTGCCTCTCTCCTTTTACTTAGGTAGTCATTTCTTGCTCTTTTGTAGGTTTGCCAGGCATTTATGTTTTTTCTCCTCCTATACCTTTTCCAGCATTTGTCTCTCCACTCCTTAGCTCTTTTACACCCATTATCGAACCATTTCTCTCTGGCATGAATTACACCTACTTTGGTGACAGGTATGCAGCAATCTACAATCTTCCCATATTTCTCACAAAAGATGTCATACATTTCTTGTACAGATTTGTTGTAAAATAAGGTTCTCCAGTCAATAACTGCAAAAAGCTCATTCATTTTGATGTAATCTCCTTTCTGATAGTTCCTCCTCATGTCCTCAGTGCCTCTACTCTCAGGAAGAATGTCTTCAATGATATACTCCATCAACAACACACAGTGATCACTCTTTCCAATTGGTGGTTCATACTCAATATTTTCAATATCCAACACATTATCTGTGAACACCAGATCAAGTAGTGATGGCTCATCCCCACCCCTGGCTCTTGTTGGTGTGTGTGTGTGTGTGTGTGTGTGTGTGTGTGTGTGTGTGTGTGTGTGTGTGTGTGTGTGTGTGTGTGTGTGTGTGTGTGTGTGTGTGTGTGTGTGTGTGTGTGTGTGTGTGTGTGTGTGTGTGTGTGTGTGTGTGTGTGTGTGTGTGTGTGTGTGTGTGTGTGTGTGTGTGTGTGTGTGTGTGTGTGTGTGTGTGTGTGTGTGTGTGTGTGTGTGTGTGTGTGTGTGTGTGTGTGTGTGTGTGTGTGTGTGTGTGTGTGTGTGTGTGTGTGTGTGTGTGTGTGTGTGTGTGTGTGTGTGTGTGTGTGTGTGTGTGTGTGTGTGTGTGTGTGTGTGTGTGTGTGTGTGTGTGTGTGTGTGTGTGTGTGTGTGTGTGTGTGTGTGTGTGTGTGTGTGTGTGTGTGTGTGTGTGTGTGTGTGTGTGTGTGTGTGTGTGTGTGTGTGTGTGTGTGTGTGTGTGTGTGTGTGTGTGTGTGTGTGTGTGTGTGTGTGTGTGTGTGTGTGTGTGTGTGTGTGTGTGTGTGTGTGTGTGTGTGTGTGTGTGTGTGTGTGTGTGTGTGTGTGTGTGTGTGTGTGTGTGTGTGTGTGTGTGTGTGTGTGTGTGTGTGTGTGTGTGTGTGTGTGTGTGTGTGTGTGTGTGTGTGTGTGTGTGTGTGTGTGTGTGTGTGTGTGTGTGTGTGTGTGTGTGTGTGTGTGTGTGTGTGTGTGTGTGTGTGTGTGTGTGTGTGTGTGTGTGTGTGTGTGTGTGTGTGTGTGTGTGTGTGTGTGTGTGTGTGTGTGTGTGTGTGTGTGTGTGTGTGTGTGTGTGTGTGTGTGTGTGTGTGTGTGTGTGTGTGTGTGTGTGTGTGTGTGTGTGTGTGTACCGAGTTATATTTACCTAACTATGCTTATAGGAAATAGCCCTGTGCTTGTAATTTCTCGTCTCCTGATATCTTGATCATATCTAACCTTAAAAGTTTGAATGCATTTACCATTTGCTGTTTTCTAACATAGCGAATTCCAGTTATAACTATTCTTACAATTAAAATAGCAGTTTCTTACATCCGGCAAAGTCTTTTTCTTGAAGAGCTTCACACAATGACATATTGTTTTAGAGCCACCCATATCCAAGTATCGCTCCTTATGCACTCTTATGAAAACTATGTTGATCCCGTTACCATATTCCTCTCTTGCTTTTAGCTTCGATTGATGATAAGTCTAGCTCCTTCTGCCTCTCCTAATGGCTGAAATTGCGCATCTCTTTCACCAGCTTCGTAGCATAATTTCTTCCAGTTTGTATATAAGCTTTTCAAGTGCGGATTCCCGAAGGATACTGCATTTTAAAGCTTCGTTGTCACATAAATTATGTAAATAATTCCATACATTTTCTTGTCCATATAGTTGAATACCACCCTTATGTTTGCTAAGAATATATATGCTAAATTTAATGTATAATTTTTATGCATTTTTGGAAATAAATCTGCTTATAATTTTAATACCAGATCTCTTTCTTTCAAACACGCTTATAAGTTCCTCTTTCTATTGATAACCACATATGGGCCTTCTTGCACTCTTGCCCATTCTCATTACTTAACATTTTGCAGTGATGAATCTCATTTGGCACTCGTCTTACAATTCATGCAGATCATTTAGATCTTCCTGAGGTTTTCTATCTATAGAAAATCTCTTTCCAGCTTCTACAAGCATCCTAATATATATAATTAAAGAAGTAACTCTAAACCTGATCCCTGTGGCATCCCACTGCTAACATTTCTCCAGTCAGACACTGTTGGTCCTACTCTGACATTCTACTCTCTTCCTTCTAAATAATTTTTTCCCCCACTAAGACATTTCCTGCTGTTTTGCCATCAATTGCAGCTTATTACCAAGTCTCTCATGAGGGGCTTCATTAAAAATCCTCTTAAAATCCAACAATATGAAATCCTCTTAGACCATCTTCCTTGTAGGATTAGGCTTTCCTCATCATGAAATTCTAGTCAGTCTGTAAGAGTAGGCCTACTTTCTCAAAAACTATGTTGTCTCACTGACATAAAGTTGAAGAACTCCAAATTAAGAGAAATGTTTTTACTCTGTAGGATTTCTATAACATTGCAAACAAAGCTAGCCAATGATATAGTA
>JAXCGZ010002198.1:47500-57500 GCA_037179515.1 Halocaridina rubra
GCTAGCAGACGACGGACACCACTAGCGCCTCCTTCATTTTACTAAATAGTTTTACAAGAATGTTTCTATATAAATCATCAGGGCTAATCAAACTTTTATCCACTAGGGCGTGAAGACATCCATTTCCCCCTCTAAGTGTTTTAAAATCTGGAGGATGTAAAGATAAATGCGTCCGCACCGGCAACAAAACATAACAACAAAACTGACAACATTGGACGCAACAATGTTTGTGTTGCTACTGATACTATGGTGTCAGTATGTTGGTATGGCGCTGTAAGTGATATATTGGTACTACTAGTGTCTGTAGATGTCGACTGCGATGTTTAGATCAATGTTTACAACTTGTTTTCGGCTGCATATTGTAAACATTGACCTAAACATCGCAGTCGACATCTACAGACGCCATTAGTACCAACATATCACTTTCAGCGCCATACAAACATATCGACACCATCGTATCAGTAGCAACGCAAACATTGTTGCTTCCAATGTTGTTAGTTTTGTTGATTTGTTTTGTTGCCGGTGTGGACGCACCTTAAGATCTTTGTTTTTATGGTTTATATAGTTCTGAAGAGTTTTCTATTCCCTGCTTATGCCGTCGAGAATGGTTTTAAAACACAAAGTTTCATTGTAAATTTATCTTGGGGGTAGTGTATACTGAGTAAATTCTGAAAAAAAATATAGATTAAAGGATGCAGTGTATACTGAGTAAATTTCATGGAAGAGCTTAAGTTAAGGGAGCAATTTGTACTGAATAAATTCTGTAGAACAAATTAAGGGTGCAGTGTATACTGAGTAAAATTTTTCGAACAATTTAGATTAAATGTACAGTGTGTACTGAATAAAATCTTGGAAATAAATTAATTTAAGGGGGCAGTATATACTTGGTAAATTATGTTGAATAATTTAAATTACCTCTTAAAGGCCTGTGTTCACTGAGTAAATTCTGTAGAGCATTTTAATTTGGGGACCGTGTACTGAATAAATTCTGCAGCAAAACTTAAATTGAAGGGGCTGTATATATTGAGTAAATTTTGTATAACAATTTAAATTAAGGCGATAGTGTTTTACTGAGTGTTTTTTTTTTAAATATGCTTTTATCAGAAAGTATTTCGAGAGTAAATGTTGAAAGGCTAATATAACAATGCCAGCATGGTTAATAGTATAATTTTAAGCATCACCAAGCAGAAAAGGATCCTCCTTGTTAGGATTTGGTTAGGTTAAGTTAGGTTAGGTTAGGTGACTTGCCTTGTAAATATGGATAACCTTAGAGGTCGCTGGGTTTACCATTTTTTATAAGATCCGTCAATAATTCCAGAATCCGTAAAGAAAACCTTCGTTAGTTAGTTATAGATATTCATCCAGGAATGAGGTTGTAGTCGCCGTGGCTCAGTCGGTAGCGTCTCCGACTCTGAGGCGTCAGGTCGAGGGTTCGCGCCCCGTCACGGTCTGAGGTTAGCAAGGGCATGCACTCAGCGTAAGGATTACATCTGCCAAAACAAGTCCTTCGCAAGAAGGCAACCGTCCTAGCCGTTGGTAGATAAGGGAGTCCGTGACGTAAAACCGGAACAACCGGAACATCCAGGAATGAGGTTGGGCCATGGTGGGCCCATAGGTGAAATCATCTGAAGCTGGAGCGAATATGTAAAAATAAGAGGAAACTTTAAAATGTTCTGCCTGGGGCTAGTAATCAAAGTTTTTTTTATTTTATTTTATTTTTATTTTTTTTTAAAGATGTCTTGATTTGAAAGGATGAGAAAGTTGGGATAGGATAGAGGTGAAGAAGGGAGAGTTGTTGGCGCCGCGTGCATGTTTTTTGACCCCTAGGGGACCACTAGGAAGGGAGGGTAAAAGGGGAGATAGGAAACAAAAACAAGTCTATGGTTATAAAAAATAAATTTGTTTTTCTTTCCTTCTGTTAATGTAGCTTGAGTTTCACCTTTAGTATTATCTGCTCAATTTCTGTAAATTAGTGCCAAGAGAAAAATAGAATATGAAACGGGAATAATACTCGTGAAAATGTAAATGAAACTAAAAATTAAACATTTATTATCTGGCCAAAGCATTTACAATATTTACATGAATGATCTCATTTTTGTTTCATTTCATATCTTAAAAAGTCTAAAAAAATAAATAAAATAATAAAATAAAAAATTCAACTTTCATTATCAGGTTACCAATTTTTCCATCTTTTGTTTGAAATTTTTTTTTGGTCATGTTTTGTTTTGTTTAATTTTTTTTTTCTCTGCAGGAAAATAAATTTTCCTTGACAACTGCAGCAGCTGTTAGTCTCTCGCATGAAATTTTTTTTTTTCCAACCAACATTCAGAGTAAAATATTTGTATGCATTTTTTGTTCTTCCAATCTTTTACACAATGTATGTGCGCGTAAATAATGTAAGTACATGTCTCTTCGTTTGTGTGTGTGCGTATGTTTGTATGTGTTTGTCTGTTTGTCATTCTGTCTGTTTATTTTATCTAGTTGTTTATCTATATATATCTATCTATCTATCTATCTGTCTGTCTATCTATCAATCTGTCTATCTATCTATCTATCTATCTATCTATATATATGTATGTATATATATATATATATATATATATATATATATATATATATATATATATATATATATATATATATATATATATATATATGCAGTATATGTATATATATATATATATATATATATATATATATATATATATATATATATATATATATATATACTGCATATATATATGTATATATATATATATATATATATATATATATATATATATATATATATATATATATATATATATATATATATATATATGTATATATATATATATATATATATATATATATATATATATATATATATATATATATATATATATATATATATATATATATATATATATATATATATATGTATGTATGTATGTATGTATGTATATATATATATATATATATATATATATATATATATATATATATATATATATATATATATATATATATATATATATATATATATATATATATATATATATATATATATATATATATATATATAATATATATATATATATATATATATATATATATATATATATATATATATATATATATATATATATTGGACATTCATTGTGCGCGTGTGTGATTACCTAATTGTGATTACCTAATTGTGTTTACGGGAAAGAGCCCAAAGCTCGTATCTTCCCGTCTCCTGATCGCTTCCATTTTATACTTAGTGATACTTATCATACCTGTCCTTAAAACTATGGATTGAGATAGCATTAACTACCTCCTCGCTTAGCCAGTTCCAATTATCAACTACTCTTAAACTGAAAAAGTATTTTCTTACATCCTGCAAAGAAGTTTTCTTACGAAGCTTCAATCTATGACCTCTAGTTCTAGAGCCAGCCATATCAAAATATCGATCCCTATCCACTCTATCATAACCATGAAGGAATTTAAAGACTGTCACCATATCCCCCCCTCACTCTTCTAGCTTCGAGTGATGGTAAGTCTAATTCCCTCGCGTGCCTACGTGAGTGTGTGTATGCGCGTGTTTGTGTTTGTGTAACTGTCCATGACCAGGATTATAAATTAAAACACGCTAATCACCCATCAGTGTATATTAGGCATTGCCTTATACACAATGATGTAGGGTCTTTAAAGAAACACTCAATTCTGGCCTTAAAGTCAGTTACGAGAAAATATATACATGTACTTATGCAAGAGATTATACAAGAGACTATGCACAAGAGACCATACACCTGGGCAAACGGCAGAGGCACTAGACCTGCGTGACCGATAATCCACGGGGCTAATTTACGACTAATAGGGTCTAAAGCTGATGTGCGACTAAAGGTTTAAAAGAAGTAGATAACCTCTCACCTAACTGCCAGAACGTGGAATGAATGCAGTCTAATGAATGTGTTTTTTAATTTTACTTTCTCTTCTCAAACTCAATCATGATTTGTTTTCGCATCTCATAAAACTCCTACTTCTATAGCCATCTACAATAGACGAATGGTTTAATTACCATATGTGAAATCATAATGCATATACATGCCCCTGACCAGGATATGAACCTATAACACATTTGACATTCCATCATTGTTCATAAGGTGCTACCGACTGTACCACTGAAACTTCAGTATTAAACTGTACCTAAATATAATAGTACAACCTCTTCCACTGCCTCATTTATCACTAAAGCACATTTTACTGCATCTGAGAATGGTTTTGTGGGATACTCTTCCAGTAAGAGTATCACATAACTTAGTATCTTAAGTTTTTCGGTATCCACTTTTATACATTAAATTCTGCTATGTAATCCCTTTCAGAAGATAGGAGAGAACTATTATTTAACTTATTATAAGAGCTCTTTTCGGGAATTTATGGACCATTGTTCGAGCCACGGCGAGGCGTTTGCAAGAACTTCCACTCTTAATTCCTCAGCCTCTGTCAGTCTGAGGCCACCCTGAAATAGGGACTAACTGTGACACATAAACCTTAAGAAAGAGAAATATGTCATCACTCAGTATTCTGCTATTTTCCATATGACTGGAAATTCTATTCTCCTGTTCTCTCTGTTCCCTTTAATAAGTATTAATTAGTTTTTTTATGTATGTATGTATGCATGTATGTATGTATGTATGTATGTATTTACGTACGTACGTACGTACGTACGTACGTATGTATGTATGTATGTATGTATGTATGTATGTATGTATGTATGTATGTAAGTATGCGTGTATGTATGTATGTACGTGCGTACGTACGTAAGTCTGTGTGTATTTATGTATATATGTATGTATGTATGTAAGTACGTACGTCCGTCCATAGGTTTGTCTGTCTGTCTGTCTATCTGTGTGTGTATGTATGTATGTTTGTCAGTCTGTATGTATGTATGTATGTATGTATGTATGTATGTATGTATGTATGTATGTATGTATGTATTATTTTTTATAAGTGTGACACCGGGACAGGCAAAAACTGCCCTCATCAATAAAGACCCGCCACGAGAAAATACCAAGACGAAGGAAAAGAAAAAGGTTAAGGACAAGGCAGAGATGAGGTAATGTCACACAAAGGAAAACGACAGACAGAAAAAAATAGTCAAAGTACAGAGGACCCAGATATATGGAGGACTAGGCCCTGAGATGGCGAAAGATCTGCTCTTTGAAGGATAATAGGTCATAAGAATTAAGAAAGATAGAAGGAGGAAGAGAGCTCCAGAGTCTGGTGGTAGATGGGAGGAAGCAGTCGCTGCACCGACCATTCCACGAGCTACAAATCTCCACACAGTACCTGTGAGATGAAGCCGCTTGGCGAGTGTTAAGCAGCCTCAACAGTGGAGGAGGGATGCAACTCGCCAACTCATCAGAACAGCAATGGAAAGAGTATCGATAGAAGAGAGAAAAGGAAGATACCTTACGGCGAAGAGAGAGAAAATCCAGATTAGAAGGAAGAGAAAGATCATTAATGAGTCTGACAGCCTTAGATTCAACCCTATCCAGGAGTTAAGTATAAGATGAAGCACCCAGATGTGTGAGCAGTATTCTAAGCAGGAATGGATAAGATCTTTTTAAATTTTAAGTAACTGTAAAGATTTAGAAGTTTGGATTATGTGATTCCTCCAAGACAAGTTTGAGGCTATATGGATTCTTAATATGTTGATTGAATTAAGAGGATAAATTTCGTTAGTTTCGAAGATAATAGGGTTATCAGGAGGAGAAGAAGATAAAGAAATAGCCAGAAACTGTGTCTTGGAGGCATTGAATTTAACTAAATTTTGAGTGCCCCACTCAGATCCTCTCTGCAAATCGGAGTTGAGAGTAGAAGAAAGGGTGGTACGAGACTGATTATGAGTAGCAGATGAAGGCTGTGAAGAAAAGGCAGAGGAAAAGTGAATGGTAGATTCATCAGCAAAGGCATGAAGAATAGAGGACGATGGGGATTGTAGAAGATCACTGATGAAGAAAAGGAACAGAGTAATTGAAATAACAGAGCCCTGTGGAACACTACTGTTAACAGAAAAAGGGCTACATGTCGCACCATCAGCAACTACACATATAAAATGGCCAGGTAGAAAACTGGAAATCAGAGAACAAAAAGAAGGGGGTAAAGCCATAGGTAGGGAGTTTGACCAACAAAGCCTTGTGCCAGACTCTGTCAAAAGCCTTAGAGATATCAAGGGCGATGACAAAGGATTCCCCATAGTTCCTCAGAGATGACCATACATGAGTTAGATAGGACAGGAGATTACCAGTGGATCCTGCCTTGTGGAAGTCATACTGGTGATCAGATACAAGTGAGTTAGATTCAAGGCGTTTCAAGAAGTGAGCATTGAGCAAAGTTTCGAAAACTTTAGCAGTAGAGGAGGTTAGGGCAATAGGTCGGTAGTTTGAAGGAATAGATGAAGGAAAGATACTGGTTGACAGAATGATTCGAAAAAGATGGCAAAGCACGGGAGCCAGTTCATCTGCAAACACCATAAGGAACCTTGCAGGGATACCATCGGGACCAGATGCCTTATTCGTCTTTAGCGATCGAAGAACCTTATGAACTTTACGTGAAGAAAAGATAAGGGAGCGCATAGGGTTAGAGAGGGGTAAAGATTGAGGAACAGGTGTGCTGGAATCCTTTATTGGAAGAGTTGGCAGAAGAATGAGAGCCGCAGAGAGTGGCTTTGTCAGTGGGAGAGTAAACTATAGAACCATCAGAATGAATGAGATGAGGAAAGCATGAGTTACAGAAGTTTTTGGAGAGGTTTTTGGCTAAGGACCAGAAGCATTTGTCAATGGGAGAGGAGTTAAGGTCATCAACTCTCCTTCTTATTAAGGAAGCCTTAGACCTTCAAATCTGAGCAGTACAGCGATTCCTAGCTATAATAAAAGCAGAGCGAGTTAAATCGAAAGGTGAGGCTTGGTAAGATCAGTGTGCCCGATTCCTTTCCTGGATAGCCATGGAGCAGCATGGTTAAACCAAGGTTTAGGGGGAGAGAAAGATTTTGTAGAGGAGGGGATGTACGCCTCCATTCTCGCTGTTATAATCTCGCAGCTTTTAGAGCTGCCTGGTCAGGGTTGCGGGACCGAAAGCAGTAGTCATCCCAAGGGAAGTCACTGAGGAAGTTACGCAAATTTTCATGTTTGGTGCGCTCAAAGTGCCAAAGGCGGCGCTGAGTAGGAGAGATTGGTGGAGGGGGAGTGAAAATGGAAGAGATTGAGATCATAGAGTGGTCACATTTACCAGGAGGGGAAAGCACAGAATAAGAGTAGTTTGAAAGGTTAGAAGTAAGAAATAGATCAAGAGTGTTTGCTGCATGTTCGTGATGATCAGGAACACGACTAGGATGTTTGATAATTTGCTCCACATCGTAAGTAATAGAGAAAGCAAGGGCCTCACTTCCTCCCACATCAGTGTGAGAAGAATGAAGCCACTCACTATGGTCTACAATGAAGTCTGCAATGTAGAGAACTTCGGCATGTTGGTGAGAAGATAGCAAGGACACATAGCACAAGGACAGATATTCAAAGAAAGACACAAACTCGATGAAGTTTGGAGAACAGTAGCAGAAGCAAAGGAAAGTAGTAGTAGTGGAGAGATAGACTTTTAGCAAGAGAACATCAAAGTCTGGAGATTCAAGGTCCATGAGCCTCGCAATAGAAGTATTAGTGTTGCTTTAGGCACAAACCCCACCATTGGAACAAAAATGAGTATACAGATTATAGTGAGAGATTTGGAATGGGTCAGTGGAAGCATGTATAGACAGCTGGGTTTCAGATAGGAGGAGAAGGTAAGGGAGAAAAGTACCCAAGTGCTATTCTACAGACGAAAGATTAGAGTTCAGTCCGCGAATTTTAGAATAGTGAAGAGTGAAAGAAGCATATCTATTGAGAGGTGCAAAGTTAAGGGCAGAACCATTACTACCACCAGGCGTGTCTGCCCTCAAGCCAATAGTGGAGTCAACACGATCCCCGGAGATTCTTCGCACCCCTCAATGCCGGGTACTGGAGGCCATTAGCTGTGGACCTTCCATAAATAATAACAAATATGAGGAAAAAAGATAGAAAAAGAGACATGTGGGGAGTGTTGTGACTTGTCAAATGTAATGGAATAGCAAGAGATGTGTAATGAATACGCCAGAATATTCAGTGTAGATGTAGGCATGAGGAAATAACCGTCCTGAAAGAGGACTCAACCCAGGACTGTCTGGACCAGCCCTAGTTGTATCCTAATGCCTTCAGTCGTAGTCTTTCAACGGGCGGCTGGTGCCATGGCCAACCTACCGTGTACACACACACACACAAACACACACACACACACACACACATATATATATATATATAATATATATATATATATATATATATATATATATATATATATATATATATATATATATATATATATATATATATATTATCAAATAAGCACATTACATATGTGAAAACATGAATCATTTTTTACCCCGACCGGGACTCGAACCTAAGACTTATGATTACTAAGTCAAGGCGCTACCACTACACCACAGAAGGTTAAAAGGAACCCAACCTTATAGCTTATATCTGCTATACTTAGGAATGAACGCATTCTAACTGAATGCCACTATGTTCATATTACAGATTCCCCAACTTCACTCGTGGCTTCATTTTAGCATTTAATTCAATTCCCAATCTCATTCGGGCCATCAAATTATCAAATAAGCACATTACATATGTGAAAACATGAATCATTTTTTACCCCGACCGGGACTCGAACCTAGGACTTATGATTACTAAGTCAAGGCGCTACCACTACACCACAGAAGGTTAAAAGGAACCCAACCTTATAGCTTATATCTGCTATACTTAGGAATGAACGCATTCTAACTGAATGCCACTATGTTCATATTACAGATTCCCCAACCTCACTCGTGGCTTCATTTTAGCATTTAATTCAATTCCCAATCTCATTCGGGCCATCAAATTATCAAATAAGCACATTACATATGTGAAAACATGAATCATTTTTTACCCCGACCGGGACTCGAACCTAGGACTTATGATTACTAAGTCAAGGCGCTACCACTACACCACAGAAGGTTAAAAGGAACCCAACCTTATAGCTTATATCTGCTATACTTAGGAATGAACGCATTCTAACTGAATGCCACTATGTTCATATTACAGATTCCCCAACCTCACTCGTGGCTTCATTTTAGCATTTAATTCAATTCACATATGTAATGTGCTTATTTGATAATTTGATGGCCCGAATGAGATTGGGAATTGAATTAAATATATATATATATATATATATATATATATATATATATATATATATATATATATATATATATATATATATATATATATATATATATATATATATATATGTATATATATATATATATATATATATATATATATATATATATATATATATATATATATATATATATATATATATATATATATATATATATATATATATATATATATATATATATATATATATATATATATATATATATATATATATATATATATATATATATATATAGGTGCCCTGTGGGGCGGGCACAATATCAAAGAATAACCTCACCGTATTCCCTGCGTGTCGTAAAAGGCGACTAAAAGTGGATGGGGCGGGGGGACTAGGAATCCCCCCCCTTGTACCAACCTCCTGTGAGACGTCAAAGAGGAAGGGGAGTAGAGGGGAGAATAACTTCTCCCAAAACTGTTTTCCTTTTTGATGTCGGCTACCCCCCAACTAAAGGGGGAAACAGCCAAGGTATATGTATATATATATATATATATATATATATATATATATATATATATATATATATATATATATATATATATATATATATATATATATATATATATATATATGTGTGTGTGTGTGTGTGTGTGTGTGTGTGTGTGTGTGTGTGTGTGTGTGTGTGTGTGTGTGCGTATATATATATTTATGCAATTAGCTAATTGTTTTTACGAGAAAGAGCCACATG
>JAXCGZ010002198.1:65000-72500 GCA_037179515.1 Halocaridina rubra
ACCTATGTGAAGAATCTTGGGGCACTCATGCTAGCAATTTGAATTTCTTTTCATATATATATATATATATATATATATATATATATATATATATATATATATATATATATATATATATATATATATATATATATATATATATATATATATATATATATTGGCCACATAGTGTTCTTGAATATGAATTAAAACACGCAAGTTCTCATTATTTAATAATAAAAGGAAATATTAACAATTTGGGTCTCTGCAAATATTAGGAAAAGAAGGAATAATAAAATTAGTACCTTCTAGTATGGATGAATAAAGAGCTGATTGTTTGGGTTCTAGGACAACTGCCACCTAAGCAGTTATCCCCGGAAAACTGCTCCCTGGACAATTGGCCCCATTGGACAACTGCTCCTGGACAATTGTCCCCATAAGACAACTGCCCCCCGGATAATTTCCCCCATTAACAGAAATTTACGAGAAAGCGCAACTTTGGGGAGAGGAGAAATAGATAACAGTAAAACTAACTTGGGTTTTATCTTCATGTTTTATCTGTTATTCAATAAAAAGAATAACTCAACAATAAGTGAATAAGAAGAATTATCCAATAATAAGATTTATATGTTTATATCACTTTAATTATGCCACTAAAATTGCAAATTGTGGGCTATACGCAAATACAATGATTTCTAATTACATAATTATTAACTGTCTGGTTACATTAATGTTTATAAAAATGATTAATAATTACAATAATTCATTCTTACATTTCATATTATCCAATAAGATGAATTATCCAATAATAAGATTTATATTTTTATATCACTGTAATTATACAACTAAAATTGCAAATTTTGGGCTATTCATCTCAGAAAGTCCAAAACTTGATTAATGTTTTATTTTCTTGTAGAACCGACCTAAGACCTGACCTAACCATGACCACTGTGGACATTGTAACTTTTTAGTTTGGGGATCATCCAGAGCTGGTAAAACCTGCCCTGACCTAATTATTAATTAGTATTTATAAACATTAGTTTAACCAGACAGTTAAAAATTATGTAATTAGTAATTACTGTATTTGTTTATAGCCCACAATTTGCATATTTAGTGGTATAATTATAGTGATATGAATTTATAAATCTTACATACATACATATACCTTGGCTGTTTCCTATTATTGGATAATTCTTCTTATGCATTATTATATTTATGATTTTTCTTATTGATTAACAGTTAGCATATGAAAATAAAACCGTAACACGTTTCATTATTATTTTTCCCCCCGAAGTTGTTCTTTCTCTTAATTTTCTCTTAATGCTGGCAATTGTCCAGACCACTCGTCTGGGGGCAATTATTAGAGGGCAATTGTTCTATGGGGGCAGCTGTCCTGATGCGGATTGCTTGCATGCTTGTTACAACCTGGAGCTGAGTGATTGCTGGCTGAATGAGGAGCAGTGTTGTCAGTGTGGTATGAATGGTATTTGGTCGGTGACTACTTCCTGTCTTTCTAAGCTATATTTATGATCCACCCTCACTGGAGTCCATTGCGAAAGTGTCGCTATTACTCAAAGCTTTAATCCGCAACTAGCCTGATAAACAATGTTATTCATAAAAAAGATTAACGCCATTACCAAAGAATACCGCCAAATATATATAAAACAGTATGTCCTTACCGTCGCGCAAAATTAACAGGCTGAAGGGATTAGTGATTGTTGTCCGAAGTGTTCCCAAATCTTCACGCCTCCCAGAGGATACGAGCTCAATCTATCCTTAATAACAAGAGAAAATGACAGAGATTGCAAAGTGCCATTTGGCACACATCGCAACTTCACTGCTTTCATCACTGACAACCATAACCACCAACTTCTTAAGTACTCAGCGTTTATACAGCAATCTTTTAAGTCCTAAGTACTCCATCGATTTCAAATTGTGCTGCACCCTTAATCCATCTCACGGCACCCATTAGTGCCTCGGCACCCCTGTTGAGTATCATTGGTCTTGAGCAAGAATCGTGAGGTTGCTTCCATTTATTCGATTATTAAACCAAAACTTATAACTAGAAGAAAGTTACTATATTCAATTCGTAAGCTATCCTCTTCAAAAAATTTTTATTGAGTTATCTGTGTGTCTTAAATAAATTTTGTTGCAGTATTACTCGAGAATATTTGCATGAAGGAACTCTTTTAATTTCAAATATTTGCACAGGGTCTCGATGAATATACGCTGTTTGGATTTGGTCTTCAGAACATATTGCATTTAGGAAACAATAGCTGTTACTGACAGTTGGCTGGGGAGAGAGAGAGAGAGAGAGAGAGAGAGAGAGAGAGAGAGAGAGAGAGAGAGAGAGAGAGAGAGAGAGAGAGAGAGAGAGAGAGAGAGAGAGAGAGAGAGGTTGGGGATACATAGCCTCAGAAATAGGATTTGCTCACATACAAATAGATAAATAGAAACAAAATTACAAGGAAAAAGCAAAAGTATGCAAACACGCACATGCATACTTGTGTACTTGCTCATGGATTGTTTTACAGTATAAGAAGAAAAAGTGTAAATACTTGGTAAGATTTAAGATGTGCAAGAAATAAGGACCTGAGTAAGAGAAGAGAGGCAGATAGAGCATATAAAAGAAATATCATGAGGAGAGCAAAGAGAAATCCCAACCTTTACCATGGCTTTGTCAGAGGGATGTTAAAATTCAAAGAACAAGTTGTGAAATAGGGAAAGGCAAACGGGAGCATTACTAGGACAGATGAAGAGATCTGCAAACACCTGATGAAGGACTTTCAATCGGTATATACAGCAGAAAAAACTCTACCTCCTCATATTGCAGAGATGAGAGAACGAGGGCCACTAGTTTCAATCAAAGAGGTATGCAAAGCATTGATGCAATTAGATGTTTATAAAGCTATAGGGCCTGACAAGATATCTTCTTCTGTACTTAAATGTGTTGTATCATTTGTGTGGATATGCTCTTATGTAATAGGTCTTATATTCCATTACTGCCAGCTCGGCTGTTAGTTGGTACATTTCACCGATAGCTGTGACCAATTCGGCTGTTGGAGCCTTGGAACGATATATGGTATTGTGAACAAGCCAGTTAGTGAACGGGGTAGCTTGTGGAGAACAGCGAAGGATAAGTTCTCTTCATAAGTAATACATTACTATATTTTTAGTCGCATATTAGCCATAGTTGTGCATTAGCCTTGGACCTTGTCAGGCGTGTATCAACTTTGGGCCCTGTTAGTTGTGTATCAGCCTCATACCCTGTCAGTTGCACATCATCCTAGTTCCCTGGTAGTAGTGCATTGGCTTCATGCCCTGTTAGTCACTCAGATCTAGTGTCTCTCCGATTTTCCCAGGTGCATAGTCTTTTAAATATATATCTATATTCAGGTATATAGTCTCTTGTAAATTTATTTGTATATATTTCATTGCAATAGAATTTAAGGCTAGAACTGAGTGTTTCCTTCAAAAACTTATATCAACATGGTGCGGTGTGAGTATTTTTTCAGGTTTTATGTGCCTAATATGAGAGACAAACTTTGTATTATCAGCCTATTCATTCGGTTATTCAACCCCTCCCCATAACACATCGCTTTTGGATTAATGTGCTGTGAAAGTTATTTCAGTGTAGTGCACAGAACTCAACGAATGTAGTATGGTGAGTCAGTACAATGCATGCCCCCCCCCCAGTGGTATTTGCGCCTTATGCACTGTTCACTCAATTTCACTACTATTTACCCAGGAATCTGTTTTACATTCATGAATTTTATTCACTCTGAGCCTTCCCTGCCTATTTCTACTGCACAATGACTTATTCTCCTTCTGCCCATTCCGGAGACTCCCCACATACCCTGGTCGAAAGGCATGACTTCCCTCACTTCCTCACCGCTCTTCATGAGAAGTATGAGGAAAAAACGGCTCATTATGAGGCAGAGGCTGCTGCATACTCCCACCCACCACTGCTAACTCCCAACATTGCACCGACACGGAATAATAGCAGTGATGTCCTGCAACTTCAAAAGTTTCTTCAAGAATCTGAGCAACGCCGACTTTCCCTGGATAAGCTTCGAAGGAAAGCAGATGGATTATGATGCCGGGAGGAAAATGTAAGATTTATGGCACTTCTACAGACGATGTCACATGTGTGGAGTGGCACAGCGCCCCTGCCTACAGCTGCTTCGCCAACAAAAGCTGTCCCTAACAGCTCCACAACCCCGTCAGTCCCGTCTGTTAGTGTCAATTCCCAGGATACACCAGTACCTCCTGCAACTACTCCTGCTATCCACAGCCCTCTTGTTCGTCCATCTGCCACACTTGTTTTCATGGCTACACCCACAGCTGCTCCTCTCCCTCCATGCAAAACAGTGCCACAGAGCCCTCCCACACTGCAAGCTAATGCAACTTTTGAAGTTTTTCACCAGTGGCATTGGAGGTGACACGATTTTGCTGTTATGATAGACCTTCAGAAAATGTCAAGAGAGACACAGCTTATACAGCTCCGCACATGCATCTCCCTTGACTTACTAAAAGTTCTGGAGCACACACTTGGCGTCCCTCCAAGTACTTCTATCACCATTGATGAAGTACTCGACTGTTTGAAAGATCACTTTTAGAATCTCAGGAACGAAGCCATTAGATGTTGTGACCTACTTTGCTGCAAACAAGTCGATGATGAGTCCTTCAGCGACTTTTATGTCCCCCTCAAAAACCTGGCTGAGGAGGTAGACCTGTGTTCCGATGATCCCATTACGTGTGCCGAGACACAAGTGAAGATCGCTCTCGATGCAGCTTCATCCCTCCACTTATTCGTAACGTGCTGTAGGTCATTCGAGGCTGTTTGCACAACTTCTTCAGCTATTTACGCCTCGCCCAGTCAACTTTGTGCTATTCCTGTGCACAAGAATGAATAACGATGACAGAAGGCGGCCTCCTCCCAGCAAATTTCGCTGACACAGTCTCCCTCCAGTTATTCATGCCAGTCTTGCCAAAACGGCCCTAGAAGATGCCCTGCTGCTAATGGCACTTGTACTAACTGTGGCCATAAGGATCACTGTGCCAGGACCTCTATATGCCCAGCCAATGATGTGCAATGCCGCAATGGCAACCATACTGGCCACGACGACAGATGTTGCAAGAAAAAAGGACAAGGGTCTTGGCAGCTCTTCAGACTCCAGTAAAGCTTCCCCTTCTCTCTGCAAGAAACACGGTAACCATTGTCACGTACAAAGCATCGTTACTTGCATCGCCATCACCACAATGCATGAGTTATCAATTCAGGAGACCGACAGGACCCTTCTAGAGCCTAGCCAACAACAGAAACCCTTCCTATCTGACGATCACGGCTTTTGAATTCCTTCATGATTTTGACAGGAGTGGATTAGGAATTAGATTTTAACACAGCTGCTCTAGAACTGGAGGTTATAGTTTGAAGCGTTCTAAAAAAGTATCTGTGCAGGTCGAAAGGAAGCACCATTTTAGTGTAAGAATAGATGATAATTGGAATATGCTAAGTGAGGAAATAGTAAACGCTAAATTATTTCATAGTTTTTAGGATATATATGATAGGTGTCAGTAAAATATGAAACCGAGGAGAAGAAGGAGAATTGCGAGAGCAGAGGTGATTACTGTAAACTTATTTAGGTAAATTAGATAGATATGAACGTAAAATACAATTAGATTGAATAATCCTGGACCGCCAATCTAGCTGAGATAATGACTGTAATATATATAAGCCTTACAGCCCTGCTCCAAATAGATAACTTCATTTGCAAATATCATTGTCCAAAATATATTCTCGTTTAATTCGCCATGCAAAGGGACATGAAGGATGAATGCAATTTAAATTAATATAATTTGTGTGGGTCAAGTAGAGTGAGCTCATTCCATAGCTCTAGCAGATCACTGAGAGCTTTCTCTCTTCTGTCATACTTTCGTTGGTACACATTGTTATGCCTCAGCGCATTGGAAATGTGTCTTTGGTTCGAATTTCGGCCAGAGGAAAATATACTCCCGACACACACACACACATGTGAGGCCAAAACTCGAATATGCAGCCCCATTTTGGAATCCACACTTGAAAAAGCACATAGCCAAGCTTGAAAAAGTTCAAAGACACGCCACGAAACTGGTGCCAGAAATGCGTAATCTCAGTTATGATGAGAGGCTGAGGGAATTAGACTTACCATCACTCGAGGCTAGAAGATTGAGGGGGGATATGGTGACAGTCTTTAAATTCCTTCATGGTTATGATAGAGTGGATAGAGATTGATATATTGATATGGTTGGCTCTAGAACTAGAGGTCATAGTTTGAAGCTTGGTAAGAAAACTTCTTTGCAGGATGTAAGGAAATACTTTTTCAGTGTAAGAGTAGTTGATAATTGGAATTGGCTAAGCGAGGAGGTAGTTAATGGTATCTCAATCCATAGTTTTAAGGACAGGTATGATAAGTATCACTAGGTATCAAATGGAACCGATTAGGAGACGGGAAGATACGAGCTTTGGGCTCTTTCCCGTAAGCACAATTAGGTAAATACATATATATATATATATATATATATATATATATATATATATATATATATATATATATAGATATATATATATATATATATATATATATATATATATATATATATATATATATATATATATATATATATATATATATATATATATATATATATATATATATATATATATATATATATATATATATATATATATATATATATATATATATATATATATATATATATTCCCCTGGCATAGTTTCGAGCCTACGACGCATTTGCAGTGTACTGAGGTGCTATCAACTGTACCAACGAAGGTATGAATGAAGAGCAATAGCTCTCAGCGAGCTGCCAGAGAATTGGAATGAGCACACTCTACTTAATGTCTATGTTCAATTTACTTTCTAATGATGAGCCCTAGATATGAATCTCATCCAGGGGGCAGAATGCGTTTTATATATTCTTCTATAATGATGTGTTTATTTCATTACTGTATATGCTTATGTAGAATAGATTTGAAATATATCAGAAAATAAGTCATGAGTGGGATTGGGAAGAGAGAGTAAAATGAACATAAGAATTCAGTACAATGTCTTTATTCTTTAGCTCTAAAAGTTTAAGAGCATTTTCTCATCCTTTATACCAGTGGTTCCCAAACTTTTTACTACCAAGGACCCCTTTTATTTAAATGATTTTTTCCCCGGACCCCAGGATATTGAAACGTCTGTCAACTTAACATGCTGCTTCAGTAAACTAGCAACAAACTCCTCTTATCAGGAAACTAGATCAATTTCTGCAGAAAGACATATGTAAATTAAAAAATGGGAAAATATATAAAAAATATAAAGAAAGAAATACAGACCAGAACAGAGCAGAAACAAAATACTTTATCTTAATATCATTAATGAGATGGGTGATGCTGTTTTGCTGCTACTATGTTTTCAATTTCAGGTTCAATGGCAGACAGTTTTAAGCAAAGATCAGATTCCACATTCATCCTATTTC
>JAXCGZ010002198.1:80000-86608 GCA_037179515.1 Halocaridina rubra
TTCTCCATTCAGACACTGAGTGTCTTACTCTAACCCTCTGTTCCCTTCCTTCTAAGTAAGTTTTTATCCATTCCAAAACATTTCCACCTATTCTAGCCATTGATTGCAGCTTCCTAATAAGTCTCCCATGTGGAACAGTGTCAAACGCTTTCTGGAAGTCTAGGAATATGCAATCTGCCCAGCCCTCTCTTTCCTGTAAGATTTGGCTTACCTCATCATAAAATTCTAATAAGTTTGTTACTGTTGATCTACCTTCTCTGAAGCCATGTTGCCTCACTGACAAAAAGTTGAAGGATTCCAAGTGAAGAGAGATATGTTTCCTTAGTAGTTTCTCCATAACTTTGCAAACTATGCTGGTCAAGGAAACTGGTCTATTGTTTAGAGCCGTATCCCTCCTTCCCTTTTTGAAGATAGGTATCACATTTGCTTGTTTCCAGCATCTTGGAATCTCCCCCGACTCCAGTGACTCCTTAAATATGATACTTAGTGCCACTGATATTGTGTTTGCGCATTTTTTAAGCACATGAGGGGATATGTCATCAGGACCTGTAGCTTTATGAACATCTAAATCCATCAGCGCTTTGCATGCCTCTGTGGCTGTAAGGTTGATGTTCTCTAATACCGGCCCTTGAGCTTCTATCACTGCAATCTGAGGGGGTGGGGTATTTTCTACTTTAAATACTGACTGAAACTCCTTGTTCAATTCTTTGCAGATCTCTTCATCTGTCTCAGTGATGCTTCCATCCGCTCTCTTTAGCCTTAAAACCTGTTCTTTTACCTTCAGTTTTCCTCTGATAAAGCTGTGGAAAAGCTTGGGATTTTCTTTAGCCTTCCTGGTGATGTCCCTCTCATAGTCTCTCTCTGCCTCTCTCCTTTTACTTAGGTAGTCATTTCTTGCTCTTTTGTAGGTTTGCCAGGCATTTATGTTTTTTCTCCTCCTATACCTTTTCCAGCATTTGCCTCTCCACTCCTTATCTCTTTTACACCCATTATCGAACCATTTCTCTCTGGCATGAATTACACCTACTTTGGTGACAGGTATGCAGCAATCTACTATCTTCCCATATTTCTCACAAAAGATGTCATACATTTCTTGTACAGATTTGTTGTAAAATAAGGTTCTCCAGTCAATAACTGCAAAAAGCTCATTCATTTCGATGTAATCTCCTTTCGGATAGTTCCTCCTCATGTCCTCAGTGCCTCTACTCTCAGGAAGAATATCTTCAATGATATACTCCATCAACAACACTCAGTGGTCACTCTTTCCAATTGGTGGCTCATACTCAATTTTTTCAATATCCAACACATTATCTGTGAACACTAGATCAAGTAGTGATTGCTCATCCCCACCCCTGGCCCTTGTTGGTTCCATTACATGTTGGTGTAGGAAATTCCCTTGTATGCAATCTAGGAATCTTGCCCCGAATGAGTCCTCACCACTGTGTGGGTCAAGATTTATCCAATCTATCTCTTTATGATTAAAGTCTCCCATAATCAAAATCCTACATTTTTTTCCCGTGCCATGTTAACAACTGAGTTTATGACTTCAATAGTACCTATATGACTTTCCTCATAAACTTCAAGCCTATTTTGGTTCCTTGGTGGGTTGTATACAACAGTTATTATAATGCTCTCTGACCCAGTATTTATGCGAGCAACAAGAAATTCCTTGAACTCACTGTGTGATTACCTAATTGTGATTACCTAATTGTGTTTACGGGAAAGAGCCCAAAGCTCGTATCTTCCCGTCTCCTGATCGGTTCCATTTTTAGACTTAGTGATACTTATCGTACCTGTCCTTAAAACTCTGGATTGAGATAGCATTAACTACCTCCTCGCTTAGCGAATTCCAATTATCAACTACTCTTACACTGAAAAAGTATTTCCTTACATCCTGCAAACAAGTTTTCTTACGAAGCTTCAAATTATGACCTCTAGTTCTAGAGCCAGCCATATCGAACTATCGATCCCTATCCACTCTATCATAACCATGAAGGAATTTAAAGACTGTCACCATATCCCCCCTTACTCTTCTAGCTTCGAGTGATGGCAAGTCTAATTCCCTCAGCCTCTCATCATAACCGAGATTGCGTATTTCTGGCACCAGTTTCGTGGCATGTCTTTGAACTTTTTCAAGCTTAGCTATGTGCTTTTTCAAGTGCGGATTCCAAAATTGGGCTGCATATTCGAGTTTTGGCCTCACATAGGTTACATAAATATTTCTGAACATTTCCTTGTCCATGTGCCTGAAGGCTACCCTTACATTTGATAAGAATGCATATGCTGCCCTTACTACGCCATTTATATGTATTTCTGGAGACAAATCTGCCAGTATGTTTACTCCTAGATCTCTCTCATTTTCTGTCTCTTGAAGTTGTACTCCAGCCACCGAGTAGTCAAGCTTGGGCCTTCTTGCACTTGTACCCATTCTCATTACCTTACATTTTGAGGTATTGAATTTCATTAGCCACTTTTCTGACCACTCATGCAGATTATTTAGATCCTCCTGAAGTTCTCTACCATTGTTCTCGTTTTTTACTTTCTTCACAATCTTTGCATCATCTGCAAACATATTCATGAATGAATTTACAGACTCTGGTAGGTCATATACATATACAAGGAACAAAAGTGGCCCTAAAACTGAACCCTGTGGAACTCCACTACTAACTCTTCTCCATTCAGACACTGAGTGTCTTACTCTAACCCTCTGTTCCCTTCCTTCTAAGTAAGTTTTTATCCATTCCAAGACATTTCCACCTATTCTAGCCATTGATTGCAGCTTCCTAATAAGTCTCCCATGTGGAAGTCTAGGAATATGCAATCTGCCCAGCCCTCTCTTTCCTGTAAGATTTGGCTTACCTCATCATAAAATTCTAATAAGTTTGTTACTGTTGATCTTCCTTCTCTGAAGCCATGTTGCCTCACTGACAAAAAGTTGAAGGATTCCAAGTGAAGAGAGATATGTTTTTTTAGTAGTTTCTCCATAACTTTGCAAACTATGCTGGTCAAGGAAACTGGTCTATAGTTCAGAGCCGTATCCCTCCTTCCCATTTTGAAGATAGGTATCACATTTGCTTGTTTCCAGCATCTTGGAATCTCCCCCGACTCCAGTGACTCCTTAAATATGATACTTAGTGCCACTGATATTGTGTTTGCGCATTTTTTAAGCACATGAGGGGATATGTCATCAGGACCTGTAGCTTTATGAACATCTAAATCCATCAGCGCTTTGCATACCTCTGTGGCTGTAAGGTTGATGTTCTCTAATACCGGCCCTTGAGCTTCTATCACTGCAATCTGAGGGGGTGGGGTATTTTTTACTTTAAATACTGACTGAAACTCCTTGTTCAATTCTTTGCAGATCTCTTCGTCCGTCTCAGTGATGCTTCCATCCGCTCTCTTTAGCCTTAAAACCTGTTCTTTTACCTTCAGTTTTCCTCTGATAAAGCTGTGGAAAAGCTTGGGATTTTCTTTAGCCTTCCTGGTGATGTCCCTCTCATAATCTCTCTCTGCCTCTCTCCTTTTACTTAGGTAGTCATTTCTTGCTCTTTTGTAGGTTTGCCAGGCATTTATGTTTTTTCTCCTCCTATACCTTTTCCAGCATTTGTCTCTCCACTCCTTAGCTCTTTTACACCCATTATCGAACCATTTCTCTCTGGCATGAATTACACCTACTTTGGTGACAGGTATGCAGCAATCTACTATCTTCCCATATTTCTCACAAAAGATGTCATACATTTCTTGTACAGATTTGTTGTAAAATAAGGTTCTCCAGTCAATAACTGCAAAAAGCTCATTCATTTTGATGTAATCTCCTTTCGGATAGTTCCTCCTCATGTCCTCAGTGCCTCTACTCTCAGGAAGAATGTCTTCAATGATATACTCCATCAACAACACACAGTGGTCACTCTTTCCAATTGGTGGTTCATACTCAATATTTTCAATATCCAACACATTATCTGTGAACACTAGATCAAGTAGTGATGGCTCATCCCCACCCCTGGCTCTTGTTGGTTCCATTACATGTTGGTGTAGGAAATTCCCTTGTACGCTGTCTAGGAATCTTGCCCCAAATGAGTCCTCACCACTGTGTGGGTCAAGATTTATCCAATCTATCTCTTTATGATTAAAGTCTCCCATAATCAAAATCCTACATTTTTTCTCCCGTGCCATGTTAACAACTGAGTTTATGACTTCAATAGTACCTATATGACTTTCCTCATAAATTTCAAGCCTATTTTGGTTCCTTGGTGGGTTGTATACAACAGTTATTATAATGCTCTCTGACCCAGTATTTATGCGAGCAACAAGAAATTCCCTGAACTCACTTTCTATAGCCAAGTTTATTTCTTCAACTTGAATCCTCTCACTTATGAGCAGTGCTATCCCTCCACCAGTCCTCTCAGATCTTTCGACCCTTAGTATTCTGAAGCCCTTAGGAAAAACTGTGACACTGTTTATGTCCTCACTCAACTTAGTCTCTGTAATTGCTACTATATCTGCCTTACTGTTGTGGATCCTATCTTTTAATTCTACTGCCTTACCAGCTAATCCATCAGCATTTGTGTATAACAATCTTAATGAGGCCCCATCCCCTGATCTTCTGTCATTATCTTCTTTATCTCCCCTTTGTCTGGAAGTATTCTGTAACGAAAATTTTTCTTCTCTTCTTCATTTCTTTCATCATTTAACCTTCTTGCCTCTTGCAACAAGTTTTTGATCTTTCCCATCTCTTCCTGTGTTCTGTTTCGTCTAATGAACACTTCTTTGCATTCTTGAAGGTCTTTTAGACTTTTTTTTCTCAACAATATTTCCCTACATGTTTCCCCTCTCTCAAAGGTTACTTTTGTTGGTCTCGGCTTTCCTTCCCTGTGTGTGTGTGTGTGTGTGTGTACACACACACACACAAGTACTTAAATAAGTAAGCACATAAATGGATAAAAATAAAGTTTTAGAAAATATAGTGAATGTAAAGAAACTAAATTTTTATATATGCCAATTAGTGGCTGCAAATAGCTGTTCCATTCAGAGTAGCAATTCTAAAGGATTTGATAAACAAATAAATACAATAATAAAAAAAAATATCATATCCATTGAGTACATTAATTTGTATATTTTAGTGAACAATATAAAAAAGATAACATGTTGATATAAGTAATGTTAAATAATAAATAAATAAATTAACAAATAAATAAATAAATAGATAAGTAACAACGTTGCCACAGTAACCCGAGCCAAATGTGTGTATCATTTGAGTATTTAATTTCCATGAATAATAAACCAGAGATACGATCTATGTAAGCATATCACATGTTGCTCCCATTGAAAGGGATTTTACATTTTCCCTTTGAACTCTACTCATGATATTTTGAATATCCATTGGCGTCCCACCCTCCATTAACTTCCCCTTAACTTTCCCCCTCCCTTTTGGGCCTTTTCTTTTAATTTTTAGCTACTTTTATATGTGTATTTTCTGAAACTCTCATCTATAGAAATACATAGAGAAATAATGAAATGAATCACGGTTGAGATCTTTTCTATGTTGCTCTCCAAAGACGGATGGCGGAAAGAAGTGTGATATATATATATATATATATATATATATATATATATATATATAATATATATATATATATATATATATATATATATATATATATATATATATATATATATATATATATATATATATATATATATATATATATAATAAAGACTGACTTTATTTGATTGCTCGGTAAAGCAGGTATAGTTGTTGTTGTTGTTTGCTGTTTTATGTGTGGGGGTGAACACAGACAGTGTGGAGCCAGGGAATTAATGTTGGATGCCTTTCTCAACTCTCTGCGATGGGGATGTACTCGGGTTTGTCACTTTCCAAGTCGAGCGCTATTGCGCTCCTCAATATAGCAGGTGTGGTAATATTAATGAATACCTTCTACGTCGGAATATATCGAAACGGTGTGTACACATTTTTTTTTGTCTCTTGGTTTTCATTCAAAATTTTATGACGAACGAACTCGATTCGAACGCAGCTTTGTCGTAGTATCTATTAAATTGATCGCGTATAGGACGTGTCAGTATATGAAGAAATATATAGTCTAAAACAAGAGTACTGAGGTTGTTTCTATTCATCCGATCATGGGGCAAAGTATAAAACTAGAACAAAAGTCACTATATCTTCTTCATAAACTTTTCTGTTCATTATTTTTTTTTATCATTATTGACTTTGTTTTATATTATATGTTGTATCTTTACATGGATATATAGGTATGCAAGAACTCATTTAAAAGCAAGAGTTTGCGCAGTTAAAGTATTTGATGTCCAGTTTTCGTCTTCAGAACATATTTCACTTTGGGAACTTTACCATATTTATTAGTTGAAGGAGAGAGAGAGAGAGAGAGAGAGAGAGAGAGAGGAGAGAGAGAGAGAGAGAGAGAGAGAGAGAGAGAGAGAGAGAGAGAGAGAGAGAGAGAGAGAGGAGAGAGAGAGAGAGAGAGAGAGGAGAGAGAGGAGAGAGAGAGAGAGAGAGAGAGAGAGTAATAATAATAATAATAATAATAATAATAAACCTTTATTTCCAAAGTACATTGGGTATTCAAATAAGATAC
>JAXCGZ010002199.1:0-52500 GCA_037179515.1 Halocaridina rubra
ATAGCTTTAATGGCGAGTTTTGACATAAAACACTTTATTTACGATGATTGAAAGAGGTGAAATGAAATTAGAATTTATTAGGAAAAGAGATAGATTTTTACGGGCTCATAACCAGTCTTCAGAGGATGAGATTTTCGTTTATCACATTCAATGAAAAGAAACTTCTTAGCAATGTATATCAGCTGTAATTTACAGGTTAAGGAATTAACTTTGGCATGTGAGATTCCAGTTTGGTAATCTACAAAATTTCGTGTGTATGGGAATGGAATCTGAGAATAAAAATCCATAAGATTTAGCCAGTAACGAATGTAACTAATTCTCGAAAATAAACCAATTTGCTTGACCCACGAGCTTTACCATACACTATCCCTCACCTTGTTGTGCTAGATGAATTCCTGTGAAGATGCCACGTAAATAAGGTTTGAAATAAACTTAGACTGCTCAGGCGAGATGTTGCCTCTTGGAAGTTTGGGCGCCAAAGGAGAGCGTCTCATTGTCCCTCCTGGTGAGTTCATCTGTAGGATACATTTTCTAGAGCAGTAACTGGCTCTGATATAATTTAAGGACTATTTTAGTGGTGGTCCCTGGCAGGCATTTATAGCAGAGATGCAAGGGAGAGACAGTATTTTTAGGTGCAACAAGTGGAAGCAAATAAAATAAAACGAGAATAATAATGAAAAGTTAGGTTACTGGTAAACAATCTCCAGAATGTTCTTGGCTCGTAGCAGACGAAAAATAGGAGCAGCCTTTAAATCGGGGCTATACTTCTACACGTACAAGAAGAGTAAATAAGGTATATTTAAAATTAGCTATAAGCTAAAATATAAATAGCAAATAATCATAATCTGCAAAAGTCAAGAAGTGGGAATTAAATTTTTTTAGTTAGAAAATAACAGTCAAGTTACTAAATTAATTAATAAGGCATCTAACAGCCTTTGGTTACTATGAGCAAAACACTCTGTCACAAAGGCCCTTTCTAGAGAATATTGATTTAGCAAAATTCTACTACAGAAGGCGAAAAAAAAACAGAGGAAGTTACAGTGACTTCAGTGTTATTATGTGGGATGAGATATCCTTCTCATGGAAAGGAGCAAATGAACAATAAGAATGGGATCCACCACTGGAACATATCATACTATTAGGAAGAGTGAACAAGTCTTGTAAACAAAACATTAATTGACATGCAAAACATAAAAGAAATGTGATCAAATTCAAATTTCAAGAAAATTAAGTCACAATTAGATATCAGTGAATATCAATATTTAAGTTTATGAATGCTTCACATGCAAGAAGGCAATAATATAATATACAAAAAAAATACAGTATACGCAAATGTAAAATTTTAACCACGTCGTCATTAACATTGGCGACTGGATTTAAAACAGTTTCAGCTATTCAACACTAAACTAAAACGTTTCCGCCATGTTCTGGCTTTCAGAGTCCCACAAAAGGAAATATAAAACTACGATCAAAAAATTATTCTTCATCTTTTTCGTCTTCCATTAGGAATAACGTTTGTACGCTAAAATAAACAAGTACAGTACAGTATTAAAGACATAGAAGATAAACAAAAAATAAACAACACATTAGAGAAGTAATCTTTACCGACTAGTCAAATTTAGGCTAACAGCACCAGCTTCCTCATATGAGGGTAATGACCGTTGACTTAGTAGATCAGCAAGGTCATTGTCCTTGCCATGAACATGTTGGGCAGTGAATTTGAAAAGATTCATTTAAAGTGCCCACCTTTTCAGACGAGGATTTAGCTTGTCTGCAGTCTGTAAATATAGGAGAGGTCGGTGGTCGGTTCTCAGTGTAAAATGTTGGCCATACAGATGGACTTCAAATTTCTTTATGGCCCAATATGCAACTAGAGCTTCCTTCCCCACGGTGGAGTAATTTCGCTCTGCAGGGCGAAGCCTGCGGCTTGCATATCGCACTGGAGCTACTTCTGCTGAGTTGTCCGATTGGGCTTGCAAGAGCACGGCACCCAGGCCTTCGTCTGAGGCGTCGGTCTGCAAGATAAATGGAAAATCAGGGTTTACCAGTTGTAATACTGGCTCACCCGTCAAAGCTTCTCGGAGCTTGAAAAATGCTCTCTCCGCTTCATCTGTCCATTGGACAGGGGAGGTTTTACTTTGCTTCGAGGAGGTCATTTGCTGCAAAGGGGCAGCGATAGTATTAAAGTGGGGAATGAACCGTTGGTAGTAGCCGACACTACCCAGGAATGATCTCAGTTGAGTGACAGTAGCAGGTTTCTCCATATCCTTAATAGCTTGTACCCTGTCATGTAAAGGGGACATAACTCCTTCTCCAACCACGTGGCCGAGATACTGCAATTGTGTGAAACCAATCTCACATTTGGAAGGTTTTAAATGAAGTCCATGCTGGTTCAGACGAGTGAGAACTCTGCGGAGAGTCTCGAGGTGCGATGACCAATCCTGAGAATGCACCAGAATGTCGTCTATAAAGCACGAAATATTGTCGAGATCCTGTAGTGCTATCCTCATGAGTCTGCTGAAGCAGCCAGGGGCATTTACCATACCAAAAGGCATGACCCTGAACTGGTATAGACCATATCTTGTGGAAAAAGCTGTATGAGTCTTGGTAGTCTCGCTCAACGGGACTTGCCAAAATCCACTGGCCAAATCCAACTTGGACAGGTAACGGGCTTGGGAAAGCAACGAGAAAATATGCTCGGCGTCAGCAATGGGCTCTCCATCAAAGATGGTACGGGAGTTAAGCTTACGACAGTCAAGGCAGAACCTGTGACTGCCATCTCGCTTCCGCACTGCCAGTAACGGCGAACACCAAGGCGAAATGCTCTTTTTAACTATTCCGAGGCGGACCCAAGTGTCAAGATCTTCCTTCAGCCGTAAGGACAGCTGGTGAGGAAGACCATAGGAATGCTGAAATGGCTCTGGGTCAGTCAATCTGACATGATGCTCAAGGGTAGTGGTAATGCCTGGGAGGTCGTTGAAGATGTTCTCATAGTCCTCTAATAGCTTGTTCAGCTGTTCCCGTTGACTCGGTTGCAGTCTGGAGTTAATAATGCAATTACTCACACTTTCTTTTCGGTGTGTGGGAATGGCAGGATCCTTACCATCATCAAAAGCTAAGCTTATGTCTTCAATTGGAAGGGCGGTGGCTGCGGCCAGAGGGGCTTCTTCCAAAAAACTCCACTCCCGTAAGTCTGTCTCCACTGCAAGGGTGGAGTATTCAATATAGGAAGTAAGGGGTGGCTATAATGGAGCACCTGTGTTGCTGCAGCCTCAGAGGTTCTGTTGATGCTGGGGGCATCTATAGGGGTTGCTGGTAGCGCCAGCGCAGGATCCCTGTGGGCCTCCTGGTCCTCACAATAAAGCTTCAGCTGGTTAATGTGGTATTTCCGGTTATTGCCATCAACATTTAGCACATAATTGTCAGGGGTCACCCGGTGTACCACAGTGTACGGTCCTTTCCAGCATAGCATTAGCTTGCGGGTATCTGTTGGAAGAAGTAACAGAGCTCGATCTCCGGGTGTCAGGGCACGACGCCGCGCACGCTTGTAAAGAGGAGCTTGGCAGTCTGCTGGAGACCCTTAATGGCTAATTGTACAGTTTTCCAAGCCTTTTTGAGGTGAGACGAAAACTTCAAAATATACTCATGAACGTCCCTATCGTCATCTTTGATGGTAGGTGAATCCCAACATTCTGCCAAGAATTCCACTGAGCCTCTGACCTTATGACCATAAATCAGCTCGAAAGGCGAGTATCCAGTAGTGTCGTGGGGCGTGTCTCTGAAGGAGAAAAGTGCAGCAGGGACGTACTTGTCCCACTGCCTAGGTATATCTATCACTAGCTTGCGCAAACATCGCTTCAATGTCCCGTTATAGCGTTCGCATGCTCCATTTGATTGGGCATGATAGACACTCGTACGAATATGCTTCATTTCTAAAACGTTACAGAAAGCCTCAAAGTGCCTACTTGTAAACTGACTTCCATTGTCAGAAGTGACCTGCTCAGGAAAGCCAAACCTGGAGCAGATTTCAAATAGGGCATGAGCGACTGCTTCAGTTGTGACAGAAGGCAGTGGCACTGCATCTGGGTACCTTGTTGCCAGGTCAACATATACCAGGAGGAATTGCTTCCCCGTGGAGGAAGCTGGATTAATAGGACCTAGTATATCAATAGCGACCTTGGAAAATGGCTCCATTGAGAGCTTAGTTATCCCCAGGGGAACTTTCGGTACCGGTGCCGTTGAGGTGGATTGACAGACAGGGCAGGAGCCTACATATCTGTCTACCTCGGTGTACATGTTTGGACATGCAAAAGCCTTCTGAAGGACGTGCCGAGTTTTTGCTTTGCCTCTGTGTCCACTCAGAGGTAAATGGTGTGCCACATACATAGCCTGGTGGCGCAACGAAGCGGGCACCACCAACTGTTTAAAGGTGTGGCCATCTTTAGTCACATGCCTACGTAGTACTCCATCTTCAAGAACGTAAGTGATCTGGCCTCCTCCTCTCACCGTGAAGGTCCTTCTCTCGGTGGCCTGCTGCATCCAGCGTTTGAGGCTGGGGCAGTCTTGCTGCAATTTGGCAAAGTCTGGACGGGACTTCAATGGCTCGAGAGGTGCATCATCTGGTAAAGGAGGGGGAAACTCTCCGCGTTCCACATTACGTGTACTGACTGCGGCAGACTCAATGGAGTCAGTCGGAGAATCGTCCATATTCTTGACATCGAGGCCAGGAGTTGCTGCTGAAATGGCTTCATGTGACTTCCCCCGAGGGAAGTTATAACGAGAAATGTCCTTATGGTAGAGGTCGGCCTGGAAAGTAGGAACTAGGTTCAGTGCACAACCCATCAAGACAGGGTACATAAGCCCAGTCATTGCCACAGCTGGGGCTTTTCCCTTGTAGTATTTGCAGTCCAGGTTAATGACACAGCAGCGTCGTATTTGGGGTGTTCCTTAAGCAACCCGCACACGAACAACTTCGCCGGTATAATCTTCATCCCTGACGAATCTCTCGTCAACAAATATGCCATTGGCACCTGTGTCGAGGGCTATCTCAACTTCCACACCATTTATAGTTCCTAGATATTTTGGGATCACCTGCGGATTACCCCATTCGGTGAGTTCCACATTGGCAAGTTTGTACGTAGGTTCCTCAGCGTTATCCCCAGTGGCCCTCTCTGGCCTTATTTCTACAGCATGGGCCATGTGCATGGCCGGATGGCTTTGTGGGCCGCCGCTGTGTGAGGGAGCGTGGTGGCTCTTAAAGTTTTGCTGAAAACCCTGGGAAGGAGGAGCAGAGTAATGGCCTTTGCCTCTGAACTGCTGAGGCTTAGGTCTTACTGAGTTATCCTTCTTGAGTGTGGGTGCATTGCCGTAATAAGGCTTTGGAGTGTAAGGAGGATGTGCTGGATGATGTGAGTTCTGCGAGGGGCCATTGTGCTTCCCGTTCCTATGATCTCCTTTCCGGTGAGAATCATGGCTCGCTGCGGGGGAGATACAACTCTGAGGACGAACCTTGGAATTAGCCCTTCTTGCCCTCATAACATCACAGAGACGTACTCCAGGCTGGTTGTGCTGGAGGTACTCGTCCAGAGCAGCTAGACTTTTCTCGGAGTCGATCTCATCCTTAAGCTGAGTCCTTATATGCAACAACATCTGGAGGAAGTTCATTGGCAATTGCATCAAACATCAAGAACGCATACAACTTCTCACGAGGACACTTTGCAACTCGTAACCAATCATTAAAGAGGCGAGCCTTGCGTTTGCCAAAGGTACTACAGTTCTCCTCCTTCAATGGGAAAGCAGAAAGATACCTAGCACGACACTCAGCTGGTGAAAGGTTCTGTGAGGACAGGAGTGTGCTTTTAACTTTCTCATAGTCCCTCAGTTGCATTTGGTCGAGTTCACTGACCAGGGCGAACAGACGGGTTGGCATGGAGGCTAACAGCCAACGACTCTTCTCAGACTCTGTGCCTTCATTAACTGCCGCAAGACTTTCGAAAGAGCGGATGTAAGTATCAAGCGGTTGCCTGCCATCGTCTTCGTATTTCGGTATTGGGGAGGGCCTCTCCCGAGGTTGGTTTCCATTTCCAGTTGAAAGACCACTATCTGGGAATCCCGCTTGAAGCCGAGCAAGCGCAAGCTCATGATCACATTGTGCTTGTGCCTCCTCACTTGCTCTCTTCTCCAGCTTATCTCGGCATTCAACCATCTTCTCATGAGCCCATTCAAAGAGCTTCTGCCCTGGGGAAAGACCGTATCTCTCACCCCTAGCAATCATTACGGCCAGGTAACGCTCCTCATCGAATGTTTCGATGGTTTCCATGTTTGTTTCCTGTGACTGCCTGGTTTCCATGGTGGTTTCCTAAACAGTCAATAACGAAGTGCCAAAACAACCACACAAAAAAACAAATCTCTACAATACAATAGTAGAAAAAAAAATGAAAGAACCACACAACACCAAGGAGAGAAAAAAAAATTCAACACCACAGTTCAAACTTAAACGTAAAAGTGATCTCAAAACCTCACCATAAAAGTGACTCAAAATACAATCAAGTGCAACAGCAGCAAAATGTTGCAAAACAGTGCATGAAACACTGGCAATACAGAATGGCAGTCGTGCCTGCTGAACAGCAATATGTGGCAGTACCTGCGGTAATCGTGCAAATGAAAGAAATGAGCAACACAATCAAGTGCAACAGCAACAAAATGTTGCAAAACAGTGCATAAAACACTGGTAATACAGAATGGCAGTCGTGCCTGCTTAACAGCAATACGTGGCAGTACCTGCAGTTATGGTGCAAATGAAAGGAATGAGCAACACAATCAAGTGCAACAGCAACAAAATGTTGCAAAACAGTGAATGAAACACTGGAAATACAGAATGGCAGTCGTGCCTGCTTAACAGCAATATGTGGCAGTACCTGCGGTAATCGTGCAAATGAAAGGAATGAGCAACACAATCAAGTGCAACAGCAACAAAATGTTGCAAAAGAGTGCATGAAACACTGGTAATACAGAATGGCAGTCGTGCCTGCTTGACAGCAAGACGTGGCAGTACCTGCAATTATGGTGCAAATGAAAGGAATGAGCAACAATGAATTTTACCGACTAGCACTGAGTGCCTGAGAGTACAAACAAGTACAGCATAGCGGTCGTGCCTGCGTATGAGCGCTTATATGGCAGTACCCACAAATAAAATGTCGTAAGTAATACGAACAAGTACAGTATAGGGGTCTTGCCTGCGCATGAGCGCGTATATGGCAGTACCCACAAATAAAATGTCGTAAGTAAAATTCTGGAGTGTTACCAAAAGGGCACAGATCCTATGCAAAATACACCAACGATAAGCTAACAGCTTACTAGGCAGCCAGATTACCCATTTCTACTAGTAATGAGAAAATTTATTTTCAAGTGACAACTCAGACACATGAAAGGCTTAGCCTAGGCTCGATAAATGACACCAAAATTTTTCTTCCAATCTATGAGCAGTCAATGCTAGAATATAAAACACAATTATAAGCAAAAATACTTAATATGCTTTCTCCCAATTCCTAAATCCCAAGGAAATATAAACAATTCCTAACAAGTATCACCCTTTAACGGATATATAAAACACGAATGCTTTAAAACTCAATCTTATCACGCAAGTAAATGAAATTTTAAATAACACGTCTTCTTGTCATGCAAAATTTCTTAAGTCTGTTACCTCATAATCTCATGTAGATTTCCTGAAATATTGTTTACCACATGGGAAACAAGAAAATATTAGTTACCATAATTAATATTGAAAACAAAGAAAATTTCTTATCCGCAACGTCTCTAGCGCGAAAATTTTTGTGTGCAGCCTAAGATTCATTCATTTCAATAATCTAGCAAATGGTAATCGGGTTTCATGTGCAATGTTAAAAAGCAAAATCCAAAATAAATTTATAAAATCAGTCTGTCTGTTTGGGTCCCTGTTCGGGCGCCAATCTTGTTGGGGGTTAAGATGGTTGAGTGTTGTTAAGATTCTGTCTTACTAAGGGGACTCAAAGTACCGAGCTCGGTTAAGAGCTCACAAACAGACAGGACAGATATTTGTACTTGAATACTCCATCTCTTTTACCATTAGTCGGTTAAATGAAACTCAGAATTCAACTTTCTTTTAATTTTGGAAATGCAATGACATTAAAAGAATTGAATTTTCTGATTAAATTTTATGAAATGCTGCCTCGAATCCCGGAGGTGGTGAGCACGATTTCATTTCCCAGCACCACGGACGTATGCCAAGACTTTGGCCACAACTCAATGATTACCTCTGTCACACAGGCAGAATAGAATACAGGACACTGCAATTTCAGAAACAGAAATGATACACTGTTTATAATGGGAAACTGATAGCATGAGCACACATATAATGAGTTTCCAATGTCATTTTACTGGATAAACATATATTGGTTATTCACAGCTAACCAGAAATATTTATGCTACCATAATAGCATGCAAAACCATTAATTCTTTACTGGTTTTAAAGGAAAACAATTTATTCACAATAAATGAAGAATAAGCAAGACAAATACAGTACTGTATGTATTCCTTAAATTGTGGGCAACCACAAAAGTTGCAATGCTTATTACTGATTTCCATTTAATATGGTAAAACACTCTATTTAGGATAAAGGAAGAATCTACGAGATAAATACAGTATTCATTCACTTTTGGTTATCAAGAACTGTTTGCAATGAAAAAAAGGTGCAAAACCACCTTTTGAGGTATTTGCAACTTATAACTCAAAACACTTTATCACCAACATATGAAGAATTAGCAAGATAAATACGGTATGCATTCATTAAATTGTGGTTAACAGGAAATATTTGCAAAGCCAACAGGGCAAAACTACCTTTTAATTATTTGCAATTTGTATAGCAAATAGCTTTATTGACGAGTTTTTGACGTAAAACACTTTATTTACGATGATAGAAAGAGGTGAAATGAAATTAGAATTTATTAGGAAAAGAGATAGATTTTTACTGGCTCATAACCAGTCTTCAGAGAATGAGATTTTTGTTTATCACATTCAATGAAAAGAAACTTCTTAGTAATGTAAATCAGCTGTAATTTACAGGTTAAGGAATTAACTTTGGCATGTGAGATTCCAGTTTGGTAATCTACAAAATTTTGTGTGTATGGGAATGGAACCTGAGAATAAAATCCATATGATTTAGTCAGTAACGAATGTAACTAATTCTCGAAAATAAACCAATTTGCTTGACCCACGAGCTTTACCATACACTATCCCTCACCTTGTTGTGCTAGATGAATTCCTGTGAAGATGGCACGTAAATAAGGTTTGAAATAAACTTAGACTGCTCAGGCGAGAAGTTGCCTCTTGGATGTTTGGGCGCCAAAGGAGAGCGTCTCATTGTCCCTCCTGGTGAGTTCATCTGTAGGATACATTTTCTAGAGCAGTATCTGGCTCTGATATAATTTAAGGACTATTTTAGTGGTGGTCCCTGGCAGGTATTTATAGCAGAGATGCAAGGGAGAGACAGTATTTTTAGGTGCAACAAGTGGAAGCAAATAAAATAAAACGAGAATAATAATGAAAAGTTAGGTTACTGGTAAACAATCTCCAGAATGTTCTTGGCTCGTAGCAGACGAAAAAATAGGAGCAGCCTTTAAATCGGGACTATACTTCTACATGTACAAGAAGAGTAAATAAGGTATATTTAAAATTAGCTATAAGCTAAAGTATAAATTGCAAATAATCATAATCTGCAAAAGTCAAGAAGTGGGAATTAAATTTTTTTAGTTAGAAAATAACAGTCAAGTTACTAAATTAATTAATAAGGCATCTAACAGCCTTTGGTTACTTTTAGCGAAACACTCTGTCACAGGCTCTAGAGGTGCATCATCTGGTAAAGAAGGGGGAAACTCTCCGTGTTCCACATTACGTTTACTAACTGCGGCAGACTCAACGGAGTCATTCGGAGAATCGTCCATACTCTTGGCATCGAGGCCAGGAGTTGCTGCTGAAATGGCTTCATGTGACTTCCCCCGAGGGAAGTTATAACTAGAAATGTCCTTATGGTAAAGGTTGGCCTGGAAAGTAGGAACTAGGTTCAGTGCACGACCCATCAAGACAGGGTACATAAGCCCAATCATTGCCACAGCTGGGGCTTTTCCCTTGTAGTATTTGCAATCCAGGTTAATGACACAGCAGCGTCGTATTTGGGGTGTTCCTTCAGCAACCCGCACTCGAACGACTTTGCTGGTAAAATCTTCATCCCTAACGAATCTCTCGTCAACAAGTATGCCATTGGCCCCTGTGTCAAGGGCTATCTCAGCTTCCACACCATTTATGGTTTCTAGGCATTTTGGGATCATTTCCAGATCATCATGTTCGATGAATTCCACATTGGCAAGTTTGTGTGGTGGTTCCTCAGCATTATCCTCATTGGCCCTTTCTGGCCCTGTTTCACAACATGGGCTGAGTGAGTGGCCAGACGGCTATGTGGGCCGCCGCTGTGTGAGGGAGCGTGGTGGCTCTTAGAGTTTGGCTGAAAACCCTGGGAAGGTGGAGCAGAGTAATGACCTTTGCCTCTTAACTGCTGAGGCTTAGGTCTTACCGGGTCATCCTTCTTGAGTGTGGGTGCATGGCCGTAATAAGGCTTAGGAGTGTGAGGAGGAGGAGCTGGACGATTGAAGTTCTGCGAGGGGCTCTTGTGCTTCCCGTTCCTGTAATCTCTATTTCCGGATAAAGAACTACTATCTGGGATTCCCGCTCGAAGCCGAGCAAGTGCAAGCTATAGAAAGTTTTAAAGCATTCGTGTTTTATATATCCGTTAAAGGGTGATACTTGTTAGGAATTGTTTATATTTCTTTGGGATTTAGGAATTGGGAGAAAGCATATTATTTTGCTTATAATTGTGTTTTATATTCAAGCATTAACTGCTCATAGATTGGAAAGAAAAACTTTGGTGTCAATTATCGAGCCTAGGCTAAGCCTTTCATGTGTCTGAGTTGTCACTTGAAAATAAATTTTCTCATTACTAGTAGAAATGTGTAATCTGACTGCCTAGTAAGCTGTTAGTTTATCATTGGTGTATTTTGCATAGGATCTGTGCACTTTTGGTAACACTCCAGAATTTTACTTACGACATTTTATTTGTGGGTACGGCCATATACGCGCTCATTCGCAGGCATAACCGCTATACTGTACTTGTTCGTATTACTTATGACATTTTATTTGTGGGTATTGCCATATACGTGCTCATACTGCAGATTGCAGTGATAGAAGCTCAAGGGCCAGAATTAGAGAACATCAACCTTACAGCCACAGAGGTATGCAAAGCGCTGATGGATTTAGATGTTCATAAAGCTACAGGTCCTGATGACATATCCCCTCATGTGCTTAAAAAATGCGCAAACACAATATCAGTGGCACTAAGTATCATATTTAAGGAGTCACTGGAGTCAGGGGAGATTCCAAGATGCTGGAAACAAGCAAATGTGATACCTATCTTCAAAAAGGGAAGGAGGGATACGGCTCTGAACAATAGACCAGTTTCCTTGACCAGCATAGTTTGCAAAGTTATGGAGAAACTACTAAGGAAACATATCTCTCTTCACTTGGAATCCTTCAACTTTTTGTCAGTGAGGCAACATGGCTTCAGAGAAGGTAGATCAACAGTAACAAACTTATTAGAATTTTATGATGAGGTAAGCCAAATCTTACAGGAAAGAGAGGGGTGGGCAGATTGCATATTCCAAGACTTCCAGAAAGCTTTTGACACTGTTCCACATGGGAGACTTATTAGGAAGCTGCAATCAATGGCTAGAATAGGTGGAAATGTTTTGGAATGGATAAAAACTTACTTAGAAGGAAGGGAACAGAGGGTTAGAATAAGTCACTCAGTGTCTGAATGGAGAAGAGTTAGTAGTGGAGTTCCACAGGGTTCTGTTTTAGGGCCACTTTTGTTCCTTGTATATGTAAATGACCTACCAGAGTCTGTAAATTCATTCATGAATATGTTTGCAGATGATGCAAAGATTGTGAAGAAAGTAAAAAACGAGAACAATGGTAGAGAACTTCAGGAGGATCTAAATAATCTGCATGAGTGGTCAGAAAAGTGGCTAATGAAATTCAATACTTCAAAATGTAAGGTAATGAGAATGGGTACAAGTGCAAGAAGGCCCAAGCTTGACTACTCGGTGGCTGGAGTACAATTTCAAGAGACAGAAAATGAGAGAGATCTAGGAGTAAACATACTGGCAGATTTGTCTCCAGAAATACATATAAATGGCATAGTAAGGGCAGCATATGCATTCTTATCAAATGTAAGGGTAGCCTTCAGGCACATGGACAAGTAAATGTTCAGAAATATTTATGTAACCTATGTGAGGCCAAAACTCGAATATGCAGCCCCCTTTTGGAATCCGCACTTGAAAAAGCACATAGCTAAGCTTGAAAAAGTTCAAAGACATGCCACGAAACTGGTGCCAGAAATACGCAATCTCAGTTATGATGAGAGGCTGAGGGAATTTGACTTACCATCACTCGAAGCTAGAAGAGTGAGGGGGGATATGGTGACAGTCTTTAAATTCCTTCATGGTTATGATAGAGTGGATAGGGATCGATATTTTGATATGGCTGGCTCTAGAACTAGAGGTCATAGTTTGAAGCTTCGTAAGAAAACTTCTTTGCAGGATGTAAGAAAATACTTTTTTCAGTGTAAGAGTAGTTGATAATTGGAATTGGCTAAGCGAGGAGGTAGTTAATGCTATCTCAATCCATAGTTTTAAGGACAGGTATGATAAGAATCACTAAGTATAAAATGGAACCAATCAGGAGACGGGAAGATACGAGCTTTGGGCTCTTTCCCGTAAACACAATTAGTTAATCACAATTAGGTAATCACCTTGTTGTGCCAGATGAATTCCTGTGAAGATGCCATGTAAATAAGGTTTGTAATAAACTTAGACTGTGTTGGGGTTAGGATGGTTGAGTGTTGTTAAGATTCTGTTTTACTAAGGGGACTCAAAGTACCGAGCTCGGTTAAGAGCTCACAAACAGACAGATCAGATATTTGTACTTGAACACCCCATCTCTATTACCATTAGTCGGTTAAATGAAACTCAGAATTCAACTTTCTTTTAATTTTGGAAATGCAATGACATTAAAAGAATTGAATTACATTTCTCAAATTAAATTTTATGAAATGCTGCCTCGAATCCCGGAGGTGGGGAGCACGATATCGTTTCCCGGCACTACGGACGTATGCCAAGACTTTGGCCTCAACTCTATGATTACCTTTGTCACACAGGCAGAGTAGAATACAGGACACTGCAATTTCAGAAACAGAAATGACACACTGTTTATAATGGGAAACTGAAAGTATGAGCACACCTATAATGAGTTTCCAATGTCATTTTACTGGATGAAAATATATTGGTTATTCACAGCTAACCAGAAATATTTATGCTACCATAATAGCATACAAAACCTTTAATTCTTTACTGGTTTTAAAGGAAAACAATATATTCACAATAAATGAAGAATAAGCAAGACAAATACAGTACTGTATGTATTCCTTAAATTGTGTGTAACAACAAAAGTTGCAATGCTTATTACTGATTAACAATTAATATGGTAAAACACTCTATTTAGGATAAAGGAAGAATCTACGAGATAAATACAGTATTCATTCACTTTTGGTTATCAAGAACTGTTTGCAATGAAAAAAAGGGTGCAAAACCACCTTTTGAGGTATTTGCAACTTATAACTCAAAACACTTCATCCCCAAAATATGAAGAATTAGCAAGATAAATACAGTATGCATTCATTAAATTGTGGTTAACAGGAAATATTTGCAAAGCCAACAGGGCAAAACTACCTTTTAATTATTTGCAATTTGTATAGCAAAGAGCTTTATTGACGACTTTTTGACGTAAAACACTTTATTTACGATGATAGAAAGAGGTGAAATGAAATTATAATTTATTAGGAAAAGAGATAGATTTTTACTGTCTCAAAACCAGTCTTCAGAGGATGAGATTTTCGTTTATCACATTCAATGAAAAGAAACTTCTTAGCAATGTATATCAGCTGTAATTTACAGGTTAAGGAATTAACTTTGGCATGTGAGATTCCAGTTTGGCAATCTACAAAATTTCGTGTGTATGGGAATGGAATCTGAGAATAAAAATCCGTAAGATTTAGCCAGTAATGAATGTAACTAATTCTCGAAAAAAAAAACAATTTGCTTGATCCACGAGCTTTACCATACACTATCCCTCACCTTGTTGTGCTAGATGAATTCCTGTGAAGATGCCACGTAAATAAGGTTTGAAATAAACTTAAGACTGCTCAGGCGAGATGTTGCCTCTTCGAAGTTTTAGCGCCAAAGTGCGGACGCCTCATTGTCCCTACTGGTGAGTTCATCTGTAGGATACATTTTCTAGAGCAGTAACTGGCTCTGATATAATTTAAGGACTATTTTAGTGGTGGTCCCTGGCAGGCAATTATAGCAGAGATGCAAGGGAGAGACAGTATTTTTAGGTGCAACAAGTGGAAGCAAATAAAATAAAACGAGAATAATAATGAAAAGTTAGGTTACTGGTAAACAATCTCCAGAATGTTCTTGGCTCGTAGCAGATGAAAAATAGGAGCAGCCTTTAAATCGGGACTATACTTCTACACGTACAAGAAGAGTAAATAAGGTATATTTAAAATTAGCTATAAGCTAAAATATAAATTGCAAATAATCATAATCTGCAAAAGTCAAGAAGTGTTAAATATTTTTTTAGTTAGAAACTAACAGTTAAGTTACAAATTTATTTAATAAGGCATCTAACAGTCTCTGGTGACTTTGAGCGAAACACTCTGTCACAAAGGCCCTTTCTACAGAATATTGATTTAGCAAATTTCTACTACAGAAGGCGAAAAAAGAACAGAGGAAGTTACGGTGACTACAGTGTTATTATGAGGGATGAGATATCCTTCTCATGGAAAGGAACAAATGAACAATAAGAATGGGATCCACCACTGGAACATATCATACTATTAGGAAAAATGACACAAGTCTTGTAAACAAAACATTAAATGACATGCAAAACATAAAAGAAATGTGATCAAATTCAAATTTCAAGAAAATTAAATCACAATTAGATATCAGTGAATATCAATATTTAAGTTTACGAATGCTTCACATGCAAGAAGGCAATAATATAATATACAAAAATAAAATACAGTATACGCAAGTTAAAAATTTGAACCACGTCGTCATTAACATTGGCGACTGGATTTAAAAGTTTCAGCTATTCAACAATAAACTAAAATGTTTCCGCCATGTTCTGGCTTTCAAAGTCCCACAAAGGGAAATATAAAACTACGATCAAAAAATTATTCTTCATCTTTTTCGTCTTCCATTAGGAATAACTTTTGTACGCTAAAATAAACAAGTACAGTACAGTATTAAAGACATAAAAGATAAACATAAAAAATAAACAACACATTAGAGAAGTAATCTTTACCGAATAGTCAAATTTAGGCTAACAGCACCAGCCTCCTCATATGAGGGTATCGACCGTCGACTTAGTAGATCAGCAAGGTCATTGTCCTTGCCATGAACATGTTGGGCAGTGAATTTGAAAAGATTCAGGTAAAGTGCCCACCTTTTCAGGCGAGGATTTAGCTTGTCTGCAGTCTGTAAATATAGGAGAGGTCGGTGGTCGGTTCTCAGTGTAAAATGTTGGCCATACAGATGGACTTCAAATTTCTTTATGGCCCAATATGCAGCTAGAGCTTCCTTCCCCACGGTGGAGTAATTTCGCTCTGCAGAGTGAAGCCTGTGGCTTGCATATCGCACTGGAGCTACTTCTGCTGAGTTGTCTGATCGGGCTTGCAAGAGCACGGCACCCAGGCCTTCGTCTGAGGCGTCGGTCTGCAAGATAAATGGAAAATCAGGGTTTACCAGTTGTAATACTGGCTCACCCGCCAATGCTTCTCGGAGCTTGAAAAATGCTCTCTCCGCTTCATCGGTCCATTGGACAGGGGAGGATTTACTTTGCTTCGAGGAGGTCATTTGCTGCAAAGGGGCAGTGATAGTATTAAAGTGTGGAATGAACCGTTGGTAGTAGCCGACACTACCCAGGAATGATCTCAGTTGAGTGACAGTGGCAGGTTTCTCCATATCCTTAATAGCTTGTACCCTGTCATGTAAAGGGGACATAACTCCTTCTCCAACCACGTGGCTGAGATACTGCAATTGCGTGAAACCAATCTCACATTTGGAAGGCTTTAAATGAAGTCCATGCTGGTTCAGACGAGTGAGAACTCTGCGGAGAGTCTCGAGGTGCGATGACCAATCCTGAGAATGCACCAGGATGTCGTCTATAAAGCACGAAACATTGTCGAGATCCTGTAGTACTATCCTCATGAGTCTGCTGAAGCAGCCAGGGGCATTTACCATACCAAAAGGCATGACCCTGAACTGGTATAGACCATATCTTGTGGAAAAAGCTTTAAGAGGCTTGGTAGTCTCGCTCAATGGGACTTGCCAAAATCCATTGGCCAAATCCAACTTGGACAGGTAACGGGCTTGGGAAAGCAATGAGAAAATATGCTCAGCGTCAGCAATGGGCTCTCCATCAAAGATGGTACGGGAGTTAAGCTTGCGACAGTCAAGGCAGAACCTGTGACTGCCATCTCGCTTACGCACTGCCAGTAACGGCGAACACCAAGGCGAAATGCTCTTTTCAACTATTCCGAGGTGGACCCAAGTGTCAAGATCTTCCTTCAGCCGTAAGGACAGCTGGTGGGGAAGACCACAGGAATGCCGAAATGGCTCTGGGTCAGTCAATCTGACATGATGCTCAAGGGTAGTGGTAATGCCTGGGAGGTCATTGAAGACGTTCTCAAAGTCCTCTAATAGCTTGTTCAGCTGTTCCCGTTGACTCGGTTGCAGTCTGGAGTTAATAATGCAATTACTCACACTTTCTTTTCGGTGTGTGGGAATGGCAGGATCCTTACCATCATCAAAAGCTAAGCTTATGTCTTCAATTGGAAGGGCGGTGGCTGCGGCCAGAGGGGCTTCTTCCAAAAAACCCCACTCCCGTAAGTCTGTCTCCACTGCAAGGGTGGAATATTCCAATATAGGAAGTAAGGGGTGGCTATAATGGAGCACCTGGGTTGCTGCAGCCTCGGAGGTTCTGTTGATGCTGGGGGCATCTATAGGGGTTGCTGGGAGCGCCAGCGCAGGATCCCTGTGGGCCTCCAGGTCCTCACAATAAAGCTTCAGCTGGTTAATATGGTATTTCCGGTTATTGCCATCAACATTTAGCACATAATTGTCAGGGGTCACCCGGTGTACCACAGTGTACGGTATTTTCCAGCGTAGCATTAGCTTGCGGGTATCTGTTGGAAGAAGTAACAGAGCTCGACCTCCGGGTGTCAGGGCACGACGCCGCGCACGCATGTCAAAGAGGAGCTTGGCAGTGTGCTGGTGACCCTTAATGGCTACTTGTGCAGTTTTCCAAGCCTTTTTGAGGTGAGACGAAAACTTCAAAATATACTCATGAACGTCCCTATCGTCATCTTCGATGGTAGGTGAATCCCAACATTCTGCCAAGAATTCTACTGGGCCTCTGACCTTATGACCATAAATCAGCTCGAAAGGCGAGTATCCAGTAGTGTCGTGGGGCGTGTCTCTGAAGGAGAGAAGTGCAGCAGGGACGCACTTGTCCCACTGCCTAGGTATATCTATAACTAGCTTGCGCAAACATCGCTTCAATGTCCCATTATAGCGTTCGCGTGCTCCATTTGATTGGGCATGATAGACACTCGTACAAATATGCTTCATTTCTAAAAGGTTACAGGAAGCCTCAAAGTGCCTACTTGTAAACTGACTTCCATTGTCAGAAGTGACCTGCTCAGGAAAGCCAACCCTGGAGCAGATTTCAAATAGGGCATGAGCGACTGCTTCAGTTGTGATAGAAGGCAGTGGCACTGCATCTGGGTACCTTGTTGCCAGGTCAACATATACCAGGAGGAATTGTTTCCCCGTGGACGAAGCTGGATTAATAGGACCTAGTATGTCAATAGCGACCTTGGAAAATGGCTCCATTAAGAGCTTAGTTATCCCCATGGGAACTTTCGGTACCGGTGCCGTTGAGGTGGATTGACAGACAGGGCAGGAGCCTACATATCTGTCTACCTCGGTGTACATGCTTGGCCATGTAAAAGCCTTCTGAAGGACGTGCCGAGTTTTTGCTTTGCCTCTGTGTCCACTCAGAGGTAAATGGTGTGCCACATACATAGCCTGGCGGTGCAACGAAGCGGGCACCACCAACTGTTTAAAGGTGTGGCCATCTTTAGTCACATGCCTACGAAGTACTCCATCTTCAAGGACGTAAGTGATCTGGCCTCCTCCTCTCACCGTGAAAGTCCTTCTCTCGGTGGCCTGCTGCATCCAGCGTTTGAGGCTGGGGCAGTCTTGCTGCAATTTGGCAAAGTCTGGACGGGACTTCAATGGCTCGAGAGGTGCATCATCTGGTAAAGGAAAGGGAAACTCTCCGCGTTCCACATTACGTGTACTGACTGCGGCAGACTCACTGGAGTCAGTCGGAGAATCGTCCATATTCTTGGCATCGAGGCCAGGAGTTGCTGCTGAAATTGCTTCATGTGACTTCCCCCGAGGGAAGTTATAACGAGAAATGTCCTTATGGTAGAGGTCGGCCTGGAAAGTAGGAACTAGGTTCAGTGCACGACCCATCAAGGCAGGGTACATAAGCCCAATCATTGCCACAGCTAGGGCTTTTCCCTTGTAGTATTTGCAATCCAGGTTAATGACACAGCAGCGTCGTATTTGGGGTGTTCCTTCAGCAACCCGCACACGAACGACTTCGCCGGTATAATCTTCATCCCTGACGAATCTCTCGTCAACAAATATGCCATTGGCCCCAGTGTCGAGGGCTATCCCAACTTCCACACCATTTATAGTTCCTAGACATTTTGGGATCATTTCCAGATCATCATGTTCGATGAATTCCACATTGGCAAGTTTGTGTGGTGGTTCCTCGGCATTTTCCTCATTGGCCCTTTCTGGCCCGGTTTCCACAACATGGGCTGAGTTAGTGGCCAGACGGCTATGTGGGCCGCCGCTGTGTGAGGGAGCGTGGTGGCTCTTAGACTTTGGCTGAAAACCCTGGGAAGGTGGAGCAGAGTAATGGCCTTTGCCTCTTAACTGCTGAGGTTTAGGCCTTACCGGGTCATCCTTCTTGAGTGTGGGTGCATGGCCGTAATAAGGCTTAGGAGTGTGAGGAGGAGGAGCTGGACGATTGAAGTTCTGCGAGGGGCTCTTTTGCTTCCCGTTCCTGTAATCTCTATTTCCGGATAAAGGACTACTGTCTGGGATTCCCGCTCAAAGCCGAGCAAGAGCAAGCTCATGCTCACGTTGTGCTTGTGCCTCATCACTTGCTCTCTTCTTCAACTTATCTCGGCGTTCAACCATCTTCTCATGAGCCCATTCGAAGAGCTTCTGTCTTGGGGAAAAACCGTATCTCTCACCCCTAGCAATCATTATGTCCAGGTAACGCTCCTCATCAAATGTTTTGACGGTTTCCATGTTTATTTCATAAACAGTCAATAACGAAGTGCCAAAACAACCACACACAAAAATCTCTACAATACAGTAGTAGAAAAAAAAATGAAAGAACCACACAACACCAAGGAGAGAAAGAAAAAAAAATTCAACACCACAGTTCAAACTTAAACATAAAAGTGATCTCAAAATCTCATCATAAAAGTGACTCAAAATACAATCAAGTGCAACAGCAGCAAAATGTTGCAAAACAGTGCATGAAACACTGGTAATACAGAATGACAGTCGTGCCTGCCTAACAGCAATACGTGGCAGTACCTGCAGTTATGGTGCAAATGAAAGGAATGAGCAACACAATCAAGTGCAACAGCAACAAAATGTTGCAAAATAGTGCACGAAACACTGGCAATACAGAATGGCAGTCGTGCCTGCTTAACAGCAATACGTGGCAGTACCTGCAGTTATGGTGCAAATGAAAGGAATGAGCAACACAATCAAGTGCAACAGCAACAAAATGTTGCAAAACAGTGCATGAAACACTGGTAATACAGAATGGCAGTCGTGCCTGCTTAACAGCAATATGTATCAGTACCTGCGGTAATCGTGCAAATGAAAGGAATGAGCAACACAATCAAGTGCAACAGCAACAAAATGTTGCAAAACAGTGCATGAAACACTGGTAATACAGAATGGCAGTCGTGCCTGCTTAACAGCAATATGTGGCAGTACCTGCGGTTATGGTGCAAATGAAAGGAATGAGCAACAACGAATTTTACCGACTAGCACCCAGTGCCTGAGAGTACAAACAAGTACAGTATAGCGGTCGTGTCTGCGTATGAGCGCGTATATGGCAGTACCCACAAATAAAATGTCGTAAGTAATATGAACAAGTACAGTATTGCGGTCGTGCCTGCGTATGAGCGCGTCTATGGCAGTACCCACAAATAAAATGTCGTAAGTAAAATTCTGGAGTGTTACCAAAAAGGGCACAGATCCTATGCAATATACACCAACGATAAGCTAACAGCTTACTAGGCAGCCAGATTACACATTTCTACTAGTAATGAGAAAATTTATTTTCAAGTGACAACTCAGACACATGAAATGCTTAGCCTAGGCCCGATAAATGACACCAAAGTTTTTCTTCCCAATCTATGAGAAGTCAATGCTTGAATATAAAACACAATTATAAGCAAAAATACTTAATATGCTTTCTCCCAATTCCTAAATCCCAAGGAAATATAAACAATTCCTAACAAGTATCACCCTTTACACGGATATATAAAACACGAATGCTTTAAAACTCAATCTTATCACGCAAATAAATGAAATTTTAAATAACACGTCTTCTCGTCATGCAAAATTTCTAAAGTCTGTTACCACATAATCTCATGTAGATTTCCTGAAACATTGTTTACCACATGGGAAACAAGAAAATATTAGTTACCATAATTAATATTGAAAATAAAAAAAAATTTCTTATCCGCAACGTCTCTAGCGCGAAAATTTTCGTGTGTAGCCTATAATTCATTCATTTCAATAATCGAGCCAATGGTAATCGGGTTTCATGTGCAATGTTAAAAAGCAAAATAAAAATAAATTTATAAAATCAGTCTGTCTGCTCGGGTCCCTGTTCGGGCGCCAGTCTTGTTGGGGTTTGGATGGTTGAGTGTTGTTAAGATTCTGTTTTACTAAGGGGACTCAAAGTACCGAGCTCGGTTAAGAGCTCACAAACAGACAGGACAGATATTTGTACTTGAACACCCCATCTCTATTACCATTAGTCGGTTAAATGAAACTCAGAATTCAACTTTCTTTTAATTTTGGAAATGCAGTGACATTAAAAGAATTGAATTAAATTTCTCAAATTAAATTTTTTGAAATGCTGCCTCGAATCCTGGAGGTGGTGAGCACGATTTCGTTTCCCGGCACCACGGACGTATGCCAAGACTTTGGCCTCAACTCGATGATTACCTTTGTCACACAGGCAGAGTAGAATACAGGACACTGCAATTTCAGAAACAGAAATGACACACTGTTTATAATGGGAAACTGAAAGCATGTGCACACCTATAATGAGTTTCCAATGTCATTTTACTGGATGAAAATATATTGGTTATTCACAGCTAACCAGAAATATTTATGCTACCATAATAGCATACAAAACCATTAATTCTTTACTGGTTTTAAAGGAAAACAATATATTCACAATAAATGAAGAATAAGCAAGACAAATACAGTACTGTATGTATTCCTTAAATTGTGTGTAACCACAAAAGTTGCAATGCTTATTACTGATTAACAATTAATATGGTAAAACATTCTATTTAGGATAAAGGAAGAATCTACGAGATAAATACAGTATTCATTCACTTTTGGTTATCAAGAACTGTTTGCAATGAAAAAAAGGGTGCAAAACCACCATTTGAGGTATTTGCAACTTATAACTCAAAACACTTTATCCCCAACATATGAAGAATAAGCAAGATAAATACAGTATGCATTCATTAAATTGTGGTTAACAGGAAATATTTGCAAAGCCAACAGGGTAAAACTACCTTTTAATTATTTGCAATTTGTATAGCAAATAGCCTTATTGATGAGTTTTTGACGTAAAACACTTTATTTACGATGATAGAAAGAGGTGAAATGAAATTAGAATTTATTATGAAAAGAGATAGATTTTTACGGGCTCATAACCAGTCTTCAGAGGATGAGATTTTCGTTTATCACATTCAATGAAAAGAAACTTCTTAGCAATGTATATCAGCTGTAATTTACAGGTTAAGGAATTAACTTTGGCATGTGAGATTCCAGTTTGGCAATCTACAAAATTTTGTGTGTATGGGAATGGAATCTGAGAATAAAAATTCGCAAGATTTAGCCAGTAACGAATGTAACTAATTCTCGAAAATAAACCAATTTGCTTGACCCACGAGCTTTACCATACACTATCCCTCACCTTGTTGTGCTAGATGAATTCCTGTGAAGATGCCACGTAAATAAGGTTTGAAATAAACTTAAGACTGCTCAGGCGAGATGTTGCCTCTTCGAAGTTTTAGCGCCAAAGGGCAAACGCCTCATTGTCCCTCCTGGTGAGTTCATCTGTAGGATACATTTTCTAGAGCAGTAACTGGCTCTGATATAATTTAAGGACTATTTTAGTGGTGGTCCCTGGCAGGCAATTATAGCAGAAATGCAAGGGAGAGACAGTATTTTTAGGTGCAACAAGTGGAAGCAAATAAAATAAAACGAGAATAATAATGAAAAGTTAGGTTACTGGTAAACAATCTCCAGAATGTTCTTGGCTTGTAGCAGACGAAAAATAGGAGCACCCTTTAAATCGGGACTATACTTCTACATGCACAAGAAGAGTAAATAAGGTATATTTAAAATTAGCTATAAGCTAAAATATAAATTGCAAATAATCATAATCTGCAAAAGTCAAGAAGTGGGAAATATTTTTTTTGTTAGAAACTAACAGTTAAGTTACTAATTTATTTAATAAGGCATCTAACAGTCTCTGGTGACTTTGAGCGAAACACTCTGTCACAGACTGCTCAGGCGAGATGTTGCCTCTTGGAAGTTTGGGCGCCAAAGGAGGGTTCATCTGTAGGATGCATTTCTAGAGCATTAACTGGCTCTGATATAATTTAAGAACTATTTTAGTGGTGGTCCCTGGCAGGCAATTATAGCAGAGATGCAAGGGAGAGACAGTATTTTTAGGTGCAACAAGTGGAAGCAAATAAAATAAAACGAGAATAATAATGAAAAGTTAGGTTACTGGTAAACAATCTCCAGAATGTTCTTGGCTCGTAGCAGACGGAAAATAGCAGCAGCCTTTATAACGGGACTATTCTTCTACACGTACAAGAAGAGTAAATAAGGTATATTTAAAATTGGCTATGAGGTAAAATATAAATTGCAAATAATCATAATCTGCAAAAGTCAAGAAGTGGGAATTAATTTTTTTAGTTAGAAAATAACAGTTAAGTTACTAAATTAATTAATAAGGCATCTAACAGTCTCTGGTGACTTTGATCGAAACACTCTGTCAAAAAGGCCGTTTCTAGAGAATATTGATTTAGCAAAATTCTACTACAGAAGGCGAAAAAAGAACAGAGGAAGTTACGTTGACTTCAATGTTATTATGAGGGATGAGATATCCTTTTCATGGAAAAGAACAAATGAACAATAAGAATGGGATCCACCACTGGAACATATCATACTATTAGGAAGAGTGAACAAGTCTTGTAAACAAAACATTATATGACATGCAAAACAAAAAAAATGGGATCAAATTCAAATTTCAAGAAAATTAATTCACAATTAGATATCAGTGAATATCAATATTTAAGTTTATGAATGCTTCACATGCAAGAAGGCAATAATATAATATTAAAAAAAAAATACAGTATACGCAAATTAAAAATTTTAACCACGTCGTCATTAACATTGGCGACTGGATTTAAAAGTTTCAGCTATTCAACACTAAACTAAAATGTTTCCGCCATGTTCTGGCTTTCAAAGTCCCACAAAGAAAAATATAAAACTTACGATCAAAAACTTATTCTTCATCTTTTTCGTCTTCCATTAGGAATAACGTTTGTACGCTAAAATAAACAAGTACAGTACAGTATTAAAGACATAAAAGATAAACATAGAAAATAAACAACACATTAGAGAAGTAATCTTTACCGACTAGTCAAATTTAGGCTAACAGCACCAGCTTCCTCATATGAGGGTAACGACCGTCGACTTAGTAGATCAGCAAGGTCATTGTCCTTGCCATGAACATGTTGGGCAGTGAATTTGAAAAGATTCAGGTAAAGTGCCCACCTTTTCAGGCGAGGATTATCTTGTCTTCAGTCTGTAAATATAGGAGAGGTCGGTGGTCGGTTCTCAGTGTAAAATGTTGGCCATACAGATGGACTTCAAATTTCTTTATGGCCCAATATGCAGCTAGAGCTTCCTTCTCGACGGTGGAGTAATTTCGCTCTGCAGGGCGAAGCCTGCGGCTTGCATATCACACTGGAGCTACTTCTGCTGAGTTGTCTGATTGGGCTTGCAAGAGCACGGCACCCAGGCCTTCGTCTGAGGCGTCGGTCTGCAAGATAAATGGAAAATCAGGGTTTACCAGTTGTAATACTGGCTCACCCGCCAATGCTTCTCGGAACTTGAAAAGTGTTCTCTCCGCTTCATCTGTCCATTGGACAGGGGAGGATTTACTTTGCTTCGAGGAGGTCATTTGCTGCAAAGGGGCAGCGATAGTATTAAAGTGTGGAATGAACCGTTGGTAGTAGCCGACACTACCCAGGAATGATCTCAGTTGAGTGACACTAGCAGGTTTCTCCATATCCTTAATAGCTTGTACCCTGTCATGTAAAGGGGACATAACTCCTTCTCCAACCACGTGGCCGAGATACTGCAATTGTGTGAAACCAATCTCACATTTGGAAGGCTTTAAATGAAGTCCATGCTGGTTCAGACGAGTGAGAACTCTGCGGAGAGTCTCGAGGTGCGATGACCAATCCTGAGAATGCACCAGGATGTCGTCTATAAAGCATGAAACATTGTCGAGATCCTGTAGTACTATCCTCATGAGTCTGCTGAAGCAGCCAGGGGCATTTACCATACCAAAAGGCATGACCCTGAACTGGTATAGACCATATCTTGTGGAAAAAGCTGTAAGAGTCTTGGTAGTCTCGCTCAACGGGACTTGCCAAAATCCACTGGCCAAATCCAACTTGGACAGGTAACGGGCTTGGGAAAGCAACGAGAAAATATGCTCAGCGTCAGTAATGGGCTCTCCATCAAAGATGGTACGGGAGTTAAGCTTACGACAGTCAAGGCAGAACCCATGACTGCCATCTCGCTTACGCACTGCCAGTAACGGCGAACACCAATGCAAAATGCTCTTTTCAACTATTCCGAGGCGGACCCAAGTGTCAAGATCTTCCTTCATCCGTAAGGACAGCTGGTGGGGAAGACCATAGGAATGCCGAAATGGCTCTGGGTCAGTCAATCTGACATGATGCTCAAGGGTAGTGGTAATGCCTGGGAGGTCGTTGAAGACGTTCTCATAGTCTTCTAATAGCTTGTTCAGCTGTGTCCGTTGAATCGGTTGCAGTCTGAAGTTAATAATGCAATTACTCACACTTTCTTTTTGGTGTGTGGGAATGGCAGGATCCTTACCATCATCAAAAGCTAAGCTTATGTCTTCAATTGCAAGGGCGGTGGCTGCGGCCAGAGGGGCTTCTTCCAAAAAACCCCACTCCCGTAAGTCTGTCTCCACTGCAAGGGTGGAGTATTCCAATATAGGAAGTAAGGGGTGGCTATAATGGAGCACCTGTGTTGCTGCAGCCTCGGAGGTTCTGTTGATGCTGGGGGCATCTATAGGGGTTGCTGGGAGCGCCAGCGCAGGATCCCCGTGGGCCTCCGGGTCCTCACTATAAAGCTTCAGCTGGTTAATGTGGTATTTCCGGTTATTGCCATCAACATTTAGCACATAATTGTCAGGGGTCACCCGGTGTACCACAGTGTACGGTCCTTTCCAGTGTAGCATTAGCTTGCGGGTATCTGTTGGAAGAAGTAACAGAGCTCGATCTCCGGGTGTCAGGGCACGACGCCGCGCACGCTTGTCAAAGAGGAGCTTGGCAGTCTGCTGGTGACCCTTAATGGCTAATTGTGCAGTTTTCCAATCCTTTTTGAGGTGAGACGAAAACTTCAAAGTATACTCATGAACGTCCCTATCGTCATCTTCGATGGTAGGTGAATCCCAACATTCTGCCAAGAATTCTACTGGGCCTCTGACCTTATGACCATAAATCAGCTCGAAAGGCGAGTATCCAGTAGTGTCGTGGGGCGTGTCTCTGAAGGAGAAAAGTGCAGCAGGGACGCACTTGTCCCACTGCCTAGGTATATCTATCACTAGCTTGCGCAAACATCGCTTCAATGTCCCGTTATAGCGTTCGCATGCTCCATTTGATTGGGCATGATAGACACTCGTACAAATATGCTTCATTTCTAAAAGGTTACAGGAAGCCTCAAAGTGCCTACTTGTAAACTGACTTCCATTGTCAGAAGTGACCTGCTCAGGAAAGCCAACCCTGGAGCACATTTCAAATAGGGCAAGAGCGACTGCTTCAGTTGTGATAGAAGACAGTGGCACTGCATCTGGGTACCTTGTTGCCAGGTCAACATATACCAGGAGGAATTGTTTCCACGTGGATGAAGCTGGATTAATAGGACCTAGTATGTCAATAGCGACCTTGGAAAATGGCTCCATTGAGAGCTTATTTATCCCCATGGGAACTTTCAGTACCGGTGCTGTTGAGGTGGATTGACAGACAGGGCAGGAGCCTACATATCTGTCTACCTCGGTGTACATGTTTGGCCATGCAAAAGCCTTCTGAAGGACGTGCCGAGTCTTTGCTTTGCCTCTGTGTCCACTCAGAGGTAAATGGTGTGCCACATACATAGCCTGGCGGTGCAACGAAGCGGGCACCACCAACTGTTTATAGGTGTGGCCATCTTTAGTTACATGCCTACGAAGTACTCCATCTTCAAGGATGTAAGTGATCTGGCCTCCTCCTCTCACCGTGAAGGTCCTTCTCTCGGTGGCCTACTGCATCCAACGTTTGAGGCTGGGCAGTCTTGCTGCAATTTGGCAAAGTCTGGACGGGACTTCAATGGCTCGAGAGGTGCATCATCTGGTAAAGGAGGGGGAAACTCTCCGCTTTCCACATTACGTGTATTGACTGCAGCAGACTCAATGGAGTCAGTCGGAGAATCGTCCATATTCTTGGCATCGAGGCCAGGAGTTGCTGCTGAAATGGCTTCATGTGACTTCCCCCGAGGGAAATTATAACGAGAAATGTCCTTATGGTAGAGGTCGGCCTGGAAAGTAGGAACTAGGTTCAGTGGACGACCCATCAAGACAGGGTACATAAGCTCAATCATTGCCACAGCTGGGGCTTTTCCCTTGTAGTATTTGCAATCCAGGTTAATGACACAGCAGCATGGTATTTGGTGTGTTCCTTCAGCAACCCGCACACGAACGACTTCGCCGGTATAATCTTCATCCCTGACAAATCTCTCGTCAACAAATATGCCATTGGCCCCTGTGTCGAAGGCTATCTCAACTTCCACACCATTTATAGTTCCTAGACATTTTGGGATCACCTGCGGATTACCCCATTCGGTGAGTTCCACATTGGCAAGTTTGTACGTAGGTTCCTTGGCGTTATTCCCAGTGGCCCTTTCTGGCCTTATTTCTACAGCATGGGCCATGTGCGTGGCCGGACAGCTTTGTGGGCTGCCACTGTGTGAGGGAGCGTGGTGGCTCTTAGAGTTTTGCTGAAAACCCTGGGAAGGAGGAGCAGAGTAATGGCCTTTGCCTCTTAACTGCTGAGGCTTAGGTCTTGCTGAGTTATCCTTCTTGAGTGTGGGTGCATTGCCGTAATAAGGCTTTGGAGTGTAAGGAGGATGTGCTGGACAATGTGAGTTCTGCGAGGGGCCCTTGTGCTTCCCGTTCCTATGATCTCCTTTCCGGTGAGAATCATGGCTTGCTGCGGGGGAGATACAACTCTGAGGACGAACCTTGGAATCATCCCTTCTTGCCCTCATAACATCACAGAGACGTACTCCAGGCTGGTTGTGCTGGAGGTACTCGTCCACAGCAGCTAGACTTTTCTCGTAGTCGATCTCATCCTTAAGCTGAGTCCTTACATATGCAACAACATCTGGAGGAAGTTCATTGGCAATTGCAACAAACATCAAGAACGCATACAACTTCTCATGAGGACACTTTGCAACTCATAACCAATCATTAAAGAGGCGAGCCTTGCGTTTGCCAAAGGTACTACAATTCTCCTCCTTCAATGGGAAAGCAGAAAGATACCTAGCACGACACTCAGCTGGTGAAAGGTTCTGTGAGGCCAGGAGTGTGCTTTTAACTTTCTCATAGTCCCTCAGTTGCATTTGGTCGAGTTCACTGACCAAGGCGAGCAGACGGGTTGGCATGGAGGCTAACAGCCAATGACTCTTCTCAGCCTTTGTGCCTTCGTTAACTGCCGCAAGACTTTCGAAAGAGCGGATGTAAGTATCAAGCGGTAGCCTACCGTCGTCATCATATTTCGGTATTGGGGAGGGCCTCTGACGAGGCTGGTTTCCATTTCCAGTTGAAAGACCACTGTCTGGGAATCCTGCTTGAAGCCGAGCAAGCGCAAGCTCATGATCACGTTGTGCTTGTGCCTCCTCACGTTGTGCTCGTGCTTCATCACGTTGTGCTTGTGCCTCATCACTTGCTCTCTTCTCCAGCTTATCTCGGCGTTCAACCATCTTCTCATGAGCCCATTCGAAGAGCTTCTGCCCTGGGGAAAGACCGTATCTCTCACCCCTAGCAATCATTATGGCCAGGTAACGCTCTTCTTCGAATGTTTCGATGGTTTCCATGTTTGTTTCCTGTGTCTGCCTGGTTTCCATGGTGGTTTCCTAAACAGTCAATAACGAAGTGCCAAAACAACCACACAAAAAAAACAAATCTCTACAATACAGTAGTAGAAAAAAAATGAAAGAACCACACAACACCAAGGAGAGAAAAAAAAAATTCAACACCACAGTTCAAACTTAAAAGAAAAAGTGATCTCAAAATCTCAACATGAAAGTGACTCAAAATACAATCAAGTGCAACAGCAGCAAAATGTTGCAAAACAGTGCATGAAACACTGGTAATACAAAATGGCAGTCGTGCCTGCTTAACAGCAATATGTGGCAGTACCTGCGGTAATCGTGCAAATGAAAGGAATGAGCAACACAATCAAGTGCAACAGCAACAATATGTTGCAAAACAGTGCATGAAACACTGGTAATACAGAATGGCAGTCGTGCCTGCTTAACAGCAATACATGGCAGTACCTGCGGTTATGGTGCAAATGAAAGGAATGAGCAACAACGAATTTTACCGACTAACACCCAGTGCCTGAGAGTACAAACAAGTACAGCATAGCGGTCGTGTCTGCGTATGAGCGCGTATATGGCAGTACCCACAAATAAAATGTCGTAAATAATACGAAGAAGTACAGTATAGCGGTCGTGCTTGCGTATGAGTGCGTATATGGAAGTACCCACAAATAAAATGTCGTAAGTAAAATTCTGGAGTGTTACCAAAAGGGCAAAGATCCTATGCAAAATACACCAACGATAAGCTAACAGCTTACTAGGCAGCCAGATTACACATTTCTACTAGTAATGAGAAAATTTATTTTCAAGTGACAACTCAGACACATGAAAGGCTTAGCCTAGGCTGAATAAATGACACCAAAATTTTTCTTCCAATCTATGAGCAGTCAATGCTTGAATATAAAACACAATTATAAGCAAAAATACTTAATATGCTTTCTCCCAATTCCTAAATCCCAAGGAAATATAAACAATTCCTAACAAGTATCACCCTTTAACGGATATATAAAACACGAATGCTTTAAAACTCAATCTTATCACGCAAATAAATGAAATTTTAAATAACACGTCTTCTCGTCATGCACACTTTCTAAAGTCTGCTACCACATAATCTCATGTAGATTTCCTGAAATTTTGTTTACCACATGGGAAACAAGAAAATATTAGTTACCATAATTAATATTGAAACTAAAGAAAAATTTCTTATCCGCAATGTCTCTAGCGTGAAAATTTTCATGTGCAGCCTATAATTCATTCATTTCAATAATCGAGCCAATGGTAATCGGGTTTCATGTGCAATGTTAAAAAGCAAAATAAAAATAAATTTATAAAATCAGTCTGTCTGTTCGGGTCCCTGTTCGGGCGCAATCTTGTTGGGGTTAGGATGGTAGAGTGTTGCTAAGATTCTGTTACTAAGGGGACTCAAAGTACCGAGCTCGGTTAAGAGCTCACAAACAGACAGGACAGATATTTGTACTTGAACACCCCATCTCTATTACCATTAGTCGGTTAAATGAAACTCAGAATTCAACATTCTTTTAATTTTGGAAATGCAATGACATTAAAAGAATTGAATTAAATTTCTCAAATTAAATTTTATGAAATGCTGCCTCGAATCCTGGAGGTGGTGAGCACGATTTCGTTTCCCGGCACCACGGACGTATGCCAAGACTTTGGCCTCAACTCAACGATTACCTCTGTCACACAGGCAGAGTAGAATTTCTAAAGAAGAAGATAAAATCAAACAGCTGAATGACAACCTAAAGGAATTAGATGTTAGTTCACTGCTCTCTTCTGAGAGAGACGAGATTGCTGCTTGGAATGTCCAGATTAAGGAAAACATTGAACAGTTCAGAAAAGAGTTCCAGGAGCTGAATATGGAAAATGATGCCATGAAAACTTACTTTGCTGATGCACTAAAGGGGAATGTGGCAGTAAAAGAGGCTGTAAAGTTGGTGGTACTGGAAAATATACAAACAGTTGACTATAAAGAGACAGTAATCGAAAAAATGAAAGACGTTGTGATGGAAAGGGCAAACCCACTCATCAGACAAGCACTTGATAAGGAGAAGATAGTGGTAATCTCAGGCATAAGCGAATCCCAGGAGCCAACATGGCAGGAGAGACTTGAAGAAAATAAGCTAGGGTTGTAGACCTGATAAGAAAGCTTGGAGTAGTATGTGGTCCTGAGGATATTGTAAACATACACCAACTAGGTAAATATTCGAGGGAAGGAAAGCCGAGACCAACAAAAGTAACCATTGAGAGAGGGGAAACATGTAGGGAAATATTGTTGAGAAAAAAAAGTCTAAAAGACCTTCAAGAATTCAAAGAAGTGTTCATTAGACGATACAGAACACAGGAAGAGATGGGAAAGATCAAAAACTTGTTGCAAGAGGCAAGAAGGTTAAATGATGAAAGAAATGAAGAAGAGAAGAAAAATTTTCATTACACAGGTCTTCCAGACAAAAGGGAGATAAAGAAGATAATGACAGAAGATCAGGGGATGGGGCCTCATTAAGATTGTTATACACAAATGCTGATGGATTAGCTGGTAAGGCAGTAAAATTAAAAGATAGGATTCACAGCAGTAAGGCAGATATAGTAGAAATTACAGAGACTACGTTGAGTGAGGACATAAACAGTGTCACAGTTTTTCCTAAGGGCTTCAGAATACTAAGGGTTGAAAGATCTGAGAGGACTGGTGGAGGGATAGCACTGCTCATAAGTGAAAGGATTGAAGTCGAAGAAATAAACTTGGCTATAGAAAGTGAGTTCAAGGAATTTCTTGTTGCTCGCATAAATACTGGGTCAGAGAGCATTATAATAACTGTTGTATACAACCCACCAAGGAACCAAAATAGGCTTGAAGTTTATGAGGAAAGTCATATAGGTACTATTGAAGTCATAAACTCAGTTGTTAACATGGCACGGGAAAAGAAATGTAGGATTTTGATTATGGGAGACTTTAATCATAAAGAGATAGATTGGATAAATCTTGACCCACACAGTGGTGAGGACTCATTCAGGGCAAGATTCCTAGATTGCGTACAAGGGAATTTCCTACACCAACATGTAATGGAACCAACAAGGGCCAGGGGTGGGGATGAGCCATCACTACTTGATCTAGTGTTCACAGATAATGTGTTGGATATTGAAAAAGTTGAGTATGAACCACCAATTGGAAAGAGTGACCACTGTGTGTTGTTGATGGAGTATATCATTGAAGATATTCTTCCTGAGAGTAGAGGCACTGAGGACATGAGGAGGAACTATCGGAAAGGAGATTACATCAAAATGAATGAGCTTTTTGCAGTTATTGACTGGAGAACCTTATTTTACAACAAATCTGTACAAGAAATGTATGACATCTTTTGTGAGAAATATGGGAAGATAGTAGATTGCTGCATACCTGTCACCAAAGTAGGTGTAATTCATGCCAGAGAGAAATGGTTCGATAATGGGTGTAAAAGAGCTAAGGAGTGGAGAGACAAATGCTGGAAAAGGTATAGGAGGAGAAAAAACATAAATGCCTGGCAAACCTACAAAAGAGCAAGAAATGACTACCTAAGTAAAAGAAGAGAGGCAGAGAGAGACTATGAGAGGGACATCACCAGGAAGGCTAAAGAAAATCCCAAGCTTTTCCACAGCTTTATCAGAGGAAAACTGAAGGTAAAAGAACAGGTTTTAAGGCTAAAGAGAGCGGATGGAAGCATCACTGAGACGGATGAAGAGATCTGCAAAAAATTGAACAAGGAGTTTCAGTCAGTATTTACAGTAGAAAATACCCCACCCCCTCAGATTGCAGTGATAGAAGCTCAAGGGCCGGTATTAGAGAACATCAACCTTACAGCCACAGAGGTATGCAAAGCGCTGATGGATTTAGATGTTCATAAAGCTACAGGTCCTGATGACATATCCCCTCATGTGCTTAAAAAATGCGCAAACACAATATCAGTGGCACTAAGCACCATATTTAAGGAGTCACTGGAGTCAGAGGAGATTCCAAGATGCTGGAAAAAAGCAAATGTGATACCTGTCTTCAAAAAGGGAAGGAGGGATATGGCTCTGAACTATAGACCAGTTTCCTTGACCAGCATAGTTTGCAAAGTTATGGAGAAACTACTAAGGAAACATATCTCTCTTCACTTGGAATCCTTCAACTTTTTGTCAGTGAGGCAACATGGCTTCAGAGAAGGTAGATCAACAGTAACAAACTTATTAGAATTTTATGATGAGGTAAGCCAAATCTTACAGGAAAGAGAGGGCTGGGCAGATTGCATATTCCTAGACTTCCAGAAAGCGTTTGACACTGTTCCACATGGGAGACTTATTAGGAAGCTGCAATCAATGGCTAGAATAGGTGGAAATGTTTTGGAATGGATAAAAACTTACTTAGAAGGAAGGGAACAGAGGGTTAGAGTAAGACACTCAGTGTCTGAATGGAGAAGAGTTAGTAGTGGAGTTCCACAGGGTTCAGCTTTAGGGCCACTTTTGTTCCTTGTATATGTAAATGACCTACCAGAGTCTGTAAATTCATTCATGAATATGTTTGCAGATGATGCAAAGATTGTGAAGAAAGTAAAAAACGAGAACAATGGTAGAGAACTTCAGGAGGATCTAAATAATCTGCATGAGTGGTCAGAAAAGTGGCTAATGAAATTCAATACTTCAAAATGTAAGGTAATGAGAATGGGTACAAGTGCAAGAAGGCCCAAGCTTGACTACTCGGTGGCTGGAGTACAACTTCAAGAGACAGAAAATGAGAGAGATCTAGGAGTAAACATACTGGCAGATTTGTCTCCAGAAATACATATAAATGGCATAGTAAGGGCAGCATATGCATTCTTATCAAATGTAAGGGTAGCCTTCAGGCACATGGACAAGGAAATGTTCAGAAATATTTATGTAACCTATGTGGGGCCAAAACTGGAATATGCAGCCCCCTTTTGGAATCCGCACTTGAAAAAGCACATAGCTAAGCTTGAAAAAGTTCAAAGACATGCCACGAAACTGGTGCCAGAAATACGCAATCTCAGTTATGATGAGAGACTGAGGGAATTAGACTTACCATCACTCGAAGCTAGAAGATTGAGGGGGGATATGGTGACAGTCTTTAAATTCCTTCATGGTTATGATAGAGTGGATAGGGATCGATATTTTGATATGGCTGGCTCTAGAACTAGAGGTCATAGTTTGAAGCTTCGTAAGAAAACTTCTTTGCAGGATGTAAGGAAATACTTTTTCAGTGTAAGAGTAGTTGATAATTGGAATTGGCTAAGCGAGGAGGTAGTTAATGCTATCTCAATCCATAGTTTTAAGGACAGGTATGATAAGTATCACTAAGTATAAAATGGAACGGATCAGGAGACGGGAAGATACGAGCTTTGGGCTCTTTCCCGTAAACACAATTAGGTAATCACAATTAGGTAATCACAGGACACTGCAATTTCAGAAACAGAAATGACACACTGTTTATAATGGGAAACTGAAAGCATGAGCACACATATAATGAGTTTCCAATGTCATTCTACTGGATGAAAATATATTGGTTATTCACAGCTAATGAGAAATATTTATGCTACCAAAATAGCATACAAAACCTTTAATTCTTTACTGGTTTTAAAGGAAAACAATATATTCACAATAAATGAAGAATAAGCAAGACAAATACAGTACTGTATGTATTCCTTAAATTGTGGGCAACCACAAAAGTTGCAATGCTTATTACTGATTTGCAATTAATATGGTAAAACACTCTATTTAGGATAAAGGAAGAATCTACAAGATTAATACAGTATTCATTCACTTTTAGTTATCAAGAACTTTGCAATGAAAAAAAAGGGTGCAAAACCACCTATTGAGGTATTTGCAACTTATAACTCAAAACACTTTATCCCAAACCTATGAAGAATTAGCAAGATAAATACTGTATACATTCATTAAATTGTGGTTAACAGGAAATATTTGCAAAGCCAACAGGGTAAAATTACCTTTTAATTATTTGCAGTTTATAGCATAACACACTTCAGCTAAATGATTAATTATTTGCAATTTGTATAGCAAATATCTTTATTGACGAGTTTTTTACGTAAAACACTTTATTTACGATGATAGAAAGAGGTGAAATGAAATTAGAATTTATTAGGAAAAGAGATAGATTTTTACAGGCTCATAACCAGTCTTCAGAGGATGAGATTTTCGTTTATCACATTCAATGAAAAGAAACTTCTTAGCAATGTATATCAGCTGTAATTTCCAGGTTAAGGAATTAACTTTGGCAAGTGATATTCCAGTTTGGTAATCTACAAAATTTCGTTTGTATGGGAATGGAATCTGAGAATAAAATTCGTAAGATTTAGCCAGTAACGAATGTAACTAATTCTCGAAAAAAAAAACAATTTGCTTGACCCACGAGCTTTACCATACACTATCCCTCACCATGTTGTGCTACATGAATTCCTGTGAAGATGCCACATAAATAAGGTTTGAAATAAACTTAGACTGCTCAGGCGAGATGTTGCCTCTTGGAAGTTTGGGCGCCAAAGGAGGGCGTCTCATTGTCCCTCCTGGTGAGTTCATCTGTAGGATACATTTCTAGAGCAGTAATTGGCTCTGATATCATTTAAGGACTATTTTAGTGGTGGTCCCTGGCAGGCAATTATAGCAGAGATGAAAGGGAGAGACAGTATTTTTAGGTGCAACAAGTGGAAGCAAATAAAATAAAACGAGAATAATAATGAAAAGTTAGGTTACTGGTAAACAATCTCCAGAATGTTCTTGGTTCGTAGCAGACGGAAAATAGCAGCAGCCTTTATATTGGGACTATGCTTCTACATGTACAAGAAGAGTAAATAAGGTATATATAAAATTGGCTATAAGCTAAAATATAAATTGCAAATAATCATAATCTGCAAAAGTCAAGAAGTGGGAATTAATTTTTTTAGTTAGAAAATAACAGTTAAGTTACTAAATTAATTAATAAGGCATATAACAGCCTCTGGTGACTTTGAGCAAAACACTCTGTCACATAGTCATCACAAGGTACTTGGGCTACACCCTCTATCTGCATCAACAAACGTTGAAATGTTAACTGAAATTCAGTCAACTCAGTTACATTATGTTCAGGGGGTTTGATGCTCATCAAATCTAAATGTAATTGTTGCAACAAAGGGTCATTGTCGGTAAAACTTTTTCTCAACAAACTTAATGCTATTCTGTAATTACCACTATTATGGGAAGACCTTCAATAGTTCTATAAACTTTACCTCTCAACTGAGATCTGAGCATGCTAAATTTCAATACTGGCTCAATATCTTGACGACTATCAATTAAACTACTAAAGGAATCCCAAAAACAATTCCACTGACTCAACTGATCATCAAATTCAGGAATCTTAATCTCAGGCAGCTTAGGGTGTGGAAGGGGTCTAGCAGGTACTACTGTCTGACTAGGAGCTTGACTAGTTGAAGCTTGTGATTGACTACCAGATGACAAATGATCACCTATAGCTGACTTAATTTGTATGAGAACTTTAAAGGCATTACGTTTCAGAGTTCTGTGCTCTCTAGAAACTTGGCTAAGATGGGTACTATCAATAGCATCTTGACTAGCTGTCCAATGTACATCAACGGACTCATACATTGTAAGTTCTGCTTCTGAAAACTGTAACGACTGTAAGGATGGTGGAGGAGACGCATTAAGGTCATGTTCTATAGAACTGAGCATATCTGTCAGATCATCGGTTACAACCTTGTAAAGCTCAAATGCTTTACTTTCATCCACTGTTGGTAAAGACATCTTGCTGGATTAATCTTTACCTTATACAAATCACACTAATTTTGGCTAGGTGGCCAAACTAAACTAATACCTAAATTCACTAGGATTATAATATCTATATCCTAGGTACACTTGATTGCACACGCATGTATTCAAATAGCTAATCTAAACCTTCCCTTGGACTAAAGAAGTCGACATCAGCAGTGATATCACAAAAAATATGCCATGAATTTATTTACAGTGTTTTAATATCAAAGGTCAAAAACAATACCAAATGTAGCCTATTCCAAATTTCATTCAGTAAATATAGTAAAGTATGCTAGCTAGGCTAAACCTAATCCGGTTCGAAGGACCAGAAAAACTAGAATATATAGTGACTATTCCCAGAATGCCTGCTTTCACCTGGTCAATGAATAGTCTACTCTCAGTTTTTGCAGGCTACCGTACACAATAATATTTACTCAACCAACTTCAAGTAAAGTTGGGCTACAACTTAACTGGCTTATAGTTAAATATAACAGACAAACTGTGCGGTACTAAAGGGGAAGGGCATGAGTTATGTTTGCTTAATAGTGGTGGAGAACTCCCACTGTTTAATGACACATACACTAAATAAAATTAAACTGAGCACTGCACAAATCCAGACTTAAATGAAAGATTCATCACTAAAGAGTAAAAATATATTGAAAAAATTTAACATTATAATGGAGAGCAATCTTTCAGCTTAAAAGAAAAGGATAAATTTTACTCTAGTTTAGGCGGCAATAAAGTGAATTTTACAAACATTACACAGAGTTACAGCCCCAGGCACGACTGCTGGACACATCAATACAAAACAACACTTAATATCGAAATAATGATTGTTCAAAACCCAAGAACTTTATACAATATTGAAACACAGTCACTGCTTGACAAATTCGACAGCACTAGTCCAAGGGGCGAAATGGGAGGCTAATTTACACGAATTTTACGAGTCTCTAACAATAGGTCCTCACCTGGTGCCGTCTTCAGAGAGTCCTCGTCCATTCTGTAAACAAATCAGACGAGCATCCCATTCTAAAATAAAAGGATATATTTTTATCATATTTTACATAATTAAGGATTTCCTAAGATTTAGATGAACTTTACAAACAAATCCCATTTATTCATGAGAAAATGATGAATTATTGACCAAAGAAATGATAGCTATAACATAGTCTCTCAAACGAATATATACATGTAGGCTGATGCAATACTACTTATGGTATTACAAAAAAAAAAAAAAACGCAAGGTATGACTAATGAAACTGTATGATATACAGATCACCACAACGTAAATAAAGTGCTTTACCATATAAATTGCAAATAATTAATAAGCAATTTTGCCCTATTAGCATTGCAAATGATTATGGTTACCCACAATTTAAGGAATACATACCATATTTGTCTCGCTTATTCTTTATATATTGTGAATAAATTGTTTTAAGCTAATACCGGCAAATAATTAATTTTTTTGTATGCTCTTACTGTAGCATAAATATTTCTGGCTTGCTGTGACTAACTAATTTATTTTCATCCGGTTGAACAATATTGGAAACTCATTATTTGTGTGCTCGTGCCTTCAGTTTTTTCATTATTAGCAAAGTGTCGTTTCTGTCTCTGCAATGGACTTGTCCTCTATTCTACTCTGCCTGTGTGACATAGATGATTGTCTAGTTGAGGCCAAAGTCTTGACATCCGTCTGTGGTGCCAGGAATAAAAATCATGCTCACCACCTTTGGATTCGAGACACCATTCCAAAAGTTTAATTTTCAAATTTCTATCATTTTCCAAACTTTAATTTAATTATTTTAATGTGTCATTGCATTTCCAAAATTAAAAGAAAGTTGAATTCTGAGTTTCATTTAACCGAGTAGTGGTAGGAGGGTCTGTCCTGTCTGTTTGTGAGCTCTTAACCTAGTTCAGTGCTTTGAATCCCCTTAGTAAAACAAAAATTTAACCACAACCTTCCCACAATCTCCATTCAGATAATGCCTCCTCATGTCCTCAGTACCTCGACTTTTAGGCATAACATCTTTGATGATATACGCCATCAACAATGCAAAGTTCTCACTCCTTCCAAGTGATGGCTCATAGAGAATTTTTTCAAAATCCAACACATTATCTCTGCATACTAGATCAAGCAGCGAAGACCCTGGCCCTCGTTAGTCCCAGTACTTGTTGGTGTAGGAAATTCCCTTGTATGCAGTGTAGAAATCTTGCCCCGGAAGAGTCCTTCCCAATGTGTGGATCAAGATTTATCCAATCTATCTCTCTATATGTAATATCTCCCATGATCAAATCATACATTTTATCTCCTGTGCAATGTTAACAAATGGTTAATGTCTTCAATTGTACCTATATGATTTTCCTCATAAGCTTCTAGCCTATATTGGCTCCTTAGGGAGTTATATACAACATTTATTATAATGCTCTCTACACTGGTATTTATGCGAGCAACAAGAAATTCCTTGAAGTCACTATTTATAGCCAAGTTTATTTCTTCAACCCGACATCTTTCTCTATCTCTTCACCAGTCCTCTCAGATCTCAACCCTTAATATTCTGAAGCCTTTAGGAAAAACTGCCACTTTTTATGTCTCCACTTAGCTTAGTTTCTGTAAACACTACTATATATGCCTTACTGTTGTAAATCCTATCCTTTAATTCTACTGCCTTACTAGCTACCCCATTAGCATATGTGTACAGCAATTTTGAATAGGCTGCGTCACCTGATCTTTCATCATTATCTTCTTTAAGTCCCCTTTATCTGGAAGAGCTCTGAAACAAAAAAAATTCTGCTCTTTTTCATTTCTTCCCTCATTTAAGCTTGCAGCTTCTTGCAAAAGGTTTTTGATCCTTTCCAACTCTTCATTTTTTCTATGGTCTAATGAACACTACTTTGAATTCTTAAAGGTCTTTTATTTTTTCTCCTCATTAATATTTCTCTGCATGTGTCCCTTCTCTTAAAGGTCAGTTTCCTTATTCTTGATTTTCCCTCCCCAGAATATTTACCAATTTGGTCAATGCTTACAATATTTTCTGTACCACATACTAGTCCAATCTTCTTTTTTCAGTCCTAAAACACTAGCTTTATTTTGTTCAAGTTTCCCCTGCCATGTTGACTCCTGGGATTCACTCATGCATTAGACTACCACTGTCTTCTCTTTATCAAGTGCCCTTTCCATCACAACATCTTTCCTTTTTTTCTATTACTGTTTCTTTATAGTCAACCGTTTGTACGTTTTCCAGTGCCACCTCCCTCACAGCTTCTGTTAGTGCCACATTCTCCTTTTCCTGCATCTTCAAAAAAAGATTTCATGGCATCATGTTCCGTATTCAGCTCCTGAAACTTTTTTCTAAAATGTTTGATGTTTTCTTTATCTGGACATTCCAAAGTCCAATCTCGTCTCTCTCAGAAGAGAGCAGTGAACTAACATTTAATTAAATCATGTCATTCAACTGTTTGTTGTCATTATTTTGTTTAGAAATTCTGCTTTCTAGTTCACTCTTTTCTTCTTTTAGCTTTTTTATTCATTTTTCAAGTTTTCTCTCTCTTGCTCTTGTGCCTTATTTGCTTCCTCCAAAGATCTTATTGCCTCTCTTAGTGCTTCCTCATTCATTTCTCATATCCATATTCCGAATTTTATCATGCAGGTTTATTATGAGGGTCTCAAGGTCCCTGAGTTTTTGTCTCAGGTTTCTAAGAGCTAATCCCCCTCCCACAACCCCCAGTAATCCTCTAACACCCCTCCCCTGACCATTGGATGTTGCGTTAGAGACAGAGATGGTTTAATTTTGATATTTTGTCTTTTACAGAATATAGAGCAAAAAGAGAGAGGAAAAAAGTTTCTATTTAGTTTCACACAGGAATGCTATATTTTCATATGAGTACTAATTCAGTTACTTAGTTCATCTCTTTTCTGGTAACAAGCATCCTAACTTAGAATTTGACTTTGGTTATTAGAGAAGAAAAAATACAAAGCAAAAATCCACATAAAGGAAAACTCGAATATGTAACCAAGGAGACAAACATTTGATGTATTGAATAATCATTTTCTTTTATATTTTTTTCTTAACTGATAAACCGGTCATTTCAGAAAAAAATACTTGGAAATTTTTAGCCAAGATATGTTATTACAGGATCATGATTTAAATCTAACTCAATTTAAACAAAACAAAAAATAAAAGAGAACAGAGAAAAGAGAATAAATAAGACAACTGTGCTACTTGGCAACTTTGCTCTAATCTGTTGACAGTTGTATGTTTCGTATTTATTTATTTATTTATTCATTTATTTTGACTATCAAGTTAATCTACATAGGAAGGATATTGATTTTGTAATTACCTAATTGTAATTACCAAATTGTGCTTACGAGAAAGATCTCCAAGCTCGTAACTTCCCGTCGCCTGGTCGTTTCCATTTTGTACTTAATGATACTTGTCATACTAGTCCTTAAAACTATGGATTGAATTAGCATTAACTACCTCCTTGCTTAGCGAATTCCAATTATCAACTACTCTTACACTAAAGATGTACTTTCTTGCAACCTGTAAAGAAGTTTTCTTATGAAGCTTCAAACTATGATTTCTAGTTCTAGTGCCAGCCACGTCAATATATCGATCTCCATCCACTCTGTCATAACCAAGAAAGAATTTAAAAACCGTCACCATATCCCCCCTCAATCTTCTAGCTTCGAATGATGGTAACTGAGATTGCGTATTTCTGGCACCAGTTTTGTGAAATGTCTTTGAACTTTATTCAGCTTAAGGGGGGCTGAATATTTAGGGGGCTGAATATTCAAGTTTTGATATCACATAGGTGTGGTTCTGTGGAGACAATAGTTTTCGTTTATGATTTTGTATAATTTGGATCTAGTAACACTGTTTGGCAGCACTGTGAATGGGATATTGCTTTATTGGTTGAGTTGTGAGGCGGATTTGCTTTATTACTGAGTTGTGGAGGTTTAGTGGGAGCTCCCAATGTAGGTGTTGACTTCTCTTTGTATGTGGTGGTTTGGAGAAAGGGGGGCAAGAAATCGGGTTTTGAACCATTGTGAGTGGACTTTTTTAACTTCCAACACTTGCAAAACGGAGTTAAGTTGAGGAAAGTGATATATATATATATGTTCTTTTATCTCGACCACAAGCTATCTAGGCTGTCCAAAAATCACTTTGGCTGTAAAAGGCAAATTGTGTGGTGATATTATATCATTTGATTGCCAAGGTGATGTGGTTGCCTGGCTAAAAAAGGCCGAGTTGGTGGCGAGATTAGTGGAAATTAAGGATTTAGCCAGTTTTATACCTTTGTACCTGGAAGGAAATGCTTTGGCTCTGTATCTCGAAATGAGCGATGATGATCAGTTAGATGTCAAGAAGTTCGAGAGCAGATTAAAGTTGGGCTTCTCACAAGGGACGTTTGAGGCCTATGGAAGGCTTATGAAGACACACTGGACAGGTGAGCACGTGGTTGTTTTTGCAAATGAGATCAGGTGATTAGCAGGACTGGCAGGATAGAAGGAAGAGGGTCTGGAGCTGGCCGTAAAGCTGGCATTTGTGACTGATTTCCCAGATCGGATCTCCATGGAACTTCAGCAGAAGTTGAAACATTAGATATGACTGAGTTAATTGAAAGAGCTAGAGTGCTAACATCAGGTGGTGGGTGTCAAGAAGTTGCAGCAGTTGCCACCAGAGGACCTTTGCTGATTGTACAGCAGCAAAGGTCCCAGTTGCCAGGGGTCTCGCCATCACAAGGCCAGCAAGGAGGCAGGAAAGGAAAAAATAAGATGTTTAAAGGTCGCTGTTACAGGTGCGGTGGGTATCATATGGCAAGAGAGTGCAAGGAGCCACAACCACCCATAATGTGCTTCAAGTATTGGAAGGAAGGTCATATTGCAAGCCACTGTGAGAAGGGAAATGGGCAAGGGGGAGCTGCTGCGCCGGGAGCTACCCTCTCAGACAACTAAAGGCGTTTCCATCTTCATTGCCAGTGATCAGTGTTAGAATGGGAGGTAGGGAGGTGAGGTCACTTGTTGATTCAGGTTGTTCCATCACAGTGTGTGCTTCTCAATTGGTGGGGAGATGCACAGCGAAGGTTGAAGGGTTAGTAATGGTGGATGGAAGACAGATTGAATGTGAGGGCAGTGAAGAAATAGAGTTGACAGTGCAAGGAATACACCTGAGAACTACAGCAATTGTAATTACTAAGGTGATAACTGGCATAGATGTAGTAATGGGAATGGATATAATTAACAGACTGCGTGGTGTAACAATTCGTGATGGATTTGCAATTTTTGGCAATGTGCTGGCACTAGTGGACATTTCGCAAGTAGCGAGAGGCAGGATAAGGTGTGTAGTGACAGTTGTGAATGCAGGGCTGGGAAGGGTGGCAGGAAAAGTGAAAGACAGGGGAATGAAGTTCCATGGCGGCCGAACCGAGAAAGATGACGACCGGTGTGGATGAGAGATTATGTGGAGGGATCGTCGAGTGGGGAGGAGTGCTGAGAGATGGGTGGCCATCTCTTGGTGGGGGGAGCTGATGACACTCTTAGTGATCTTCAGATCAAGGGGGCGTGTGGTTTTGTGAATACAATAGTTTTCGTTTATGATTTTGTATAATTTGGATCTGGTAACATTGTTTGGCAACACTGTAATCGGGATGTTGTTTAGATTTTTTGGCGAACGTTCGGGGATGAAGAGCAGTACTTGTGGGGTTGTTGAGTTTGTTGAGCTGTGTGATGGATTTGCTTTATTGGTTGAGTTGTGAGACGGAATTGCTTTATTATTGAGTTGTGAAGGTTTAGCGGGAGCTCCCAGTGTAGATGTTGATTTCTTATTGTACGTGGTGATTTGGAGAAAGGGGGCGAGAATTCGGGTTTTGAACAGTTGTGATTGGACTTTTAACTTCCAACACTTGCAGGTGGAGCTACGATGAGGTAAGTGATATATATATATTTTTTTCTATCTCGACCACAATAGGCTACATAAATATTTATGAAAATTTCCTTGCCCATGTGCTTGAGGGCTACCCTTACATTTACTAAGAAAGCATATGCTGCTCTTTCTAGGCCATTTATATGCATTTCTGGAGACAAATCAGCCAGTATGTTTACTCCTAGATCTCTCTCATTCTTGTGATTACCTAATTGTGATTACCTAATTGTGTTTACGGGAAAGAGCCCAAAGCTCGTATCTTCCCGTCTCCTGATCGGTTCCATTTTATACTTAGTGATTCTTATCATACCTGTCCTTAAAACTATGGATTGAGATAGCATTAACTACCTCCTCGCTTAGCGAATTCCAATTATCAACTACTCTTACACTGAAAAAGTATTTCCTTACATCCTGCAAAGAAGTTTTCTTACGAAGCTTCAAACTATGACCTCTAGTTCTAGAGCCAGCCATATCAAAATATCGATCCCTATCCACTCTATCATAACCATGAAGGAATTTAAAGACTGTCACCATATCCCCCCCTCACTCTTCTAGCTTCGAGTGATGGTAAGTCTAATTCCCTCAGCCTCTCATCATAACTGAGATTGCGTATTTCTGGCACCAGTTTCGTGGCATGTCTTTGAACTTTTTCAAGCTTAGCTATGTGCTTTTTCAAGTGCGGATTCCAAAAGGGGGCTGCATATTCCAGTTTTGGCCTCACATAGGTTACATAAATATTTCTGAACATTTCCTTGTCCATGTGCCTGAAGGCTACCCTTACATTTGATAAGAATGCATATGCTGCCCTTACTATGCCATTTATATGTATTTCTGGAGACAAATCTGCCGGTATGTTTACTCCTAGATCTCTCTCATTTTCTGTCTCTTGAAGTTGTACTCCAGCCACCGAGTAGTCAAGCTTGGGCCTTCTTGCACTTGTACCCATTCTCATTACCTTACATTTTGAAGTATTGAATTTCACTAGCCACTTTTCTGACCACTCATGCAGATTATTTAGATCCTCCTGAAGTTCTCTACCATTGTTCTCGTTTTTTACTTTCTTCACAATCTTTGCATCATCTGCAAACATATTCATGAATGAATTTACAGACTCTGGTAGGTCATTTACATATACAAGGAACAAAAGTGGCCCTAAAACTGAACCCTGTGGAATTCCACTACTAACTCTTCTCCATTCAGACACTGAGTGTCTTACTCTAACCCTCTGTTCCCTTCCTTCTAAGTAAGTTTTTATCCATTCCAAAACATTTCCACCTATTCTGGCCATTGAGTGCAGCTTCCTAATAAGTCTCCCATGTGGAACAGTGTCAAACGCTTTCTGGAAGTCTAGGAATATGCAATCTGCCCAGCCCTCTCTTTCCTGTAAGATTTGGCTTACCTCATCATAAAATTCTAATAAGTTTGTTACTGTTGATCTACCTTCTCTGAAGCCATGTTGCCTCACTGACAAAAAGTTGAAGGATTCCAAGTGAAGAGAGATATGTTTCCTTAGTAGTTTCTCCATAACTTTGCAAACTATGCTGGTCAAGGAAACTGGTCTATAGTTCAGAGCCGTATCCCTCCTTCCCTTTTTGAAGATAGGTATCACATTTGCTTGTTTCCAGCATCTTGGAATCTCCCCCGACTCCAGTGACTCCTTAAATATGATACTTAGTGCCACTGATATTGTGTTTGCGCATTTTTTAAGCACATGAGGGGATATGTCATCAGGACCTGTAGCTTTATGAACATCTAAATCCATCAGTACTTTGCATACCTCTGTGGCTGTAAGGTTGATGTTCTCTAATACCGGCCCTTGAGCTTCTATCACTGCAATCTGAGGGGGTGGGGTATTTTCTACTGTAAATACTGACTGAAACTCCTTATTCAATTCTTTGCAGATCTCTTCATCCGTCTCAGTAATGCTTCCATCCGCTCTCTTTAGCCTTAAAACCTGTTCTTTTACCTTCAGTTTTCCTCTGATAATGCTGTGGAAAAGCTTGGGATTTTCTTTAGCCTTCCTGGTGATGTCCCTCTCATAATCTCTCTCTGCCTCTCTCCTTTTACTTAGGTAGTCATTTCTTGCTGTTTTGTAGGTTTGCCAGGCATTTATGTTTATTCTCCTCCTATACCTTTTCCAGCATTTGTCTCTCCACTCCTTAGCTCTTTTACACCTATTATCGAACCATTTCTCTCTGGCATGAATTACACCTACTTTGGTGACAGGTATGCAGCAATCTACTATCTTCCCATATTTCTCACAAAAGATGTCATACATTTCTTGTACAGATTTGTTGTAAAATAAGGTTCTCCAGTCAATAACTGCAAAAAGCTCATTCATTTTGATGTAATCTCCTTTCCGATAGTTCCTCCTCATGTCCTCAGTGCCTCTACTCTCAGGAAGAATATCTTCAATGATATACTCCATCAACAACACACAGTGGTCACTCTTTCCAATTGGTGGTTCATACTCAATATTTTCAATATCCAACACATTATCTGTGAACACTAGATCAGGTAGTGATGGCTCATCCCCACCCCTGGCCCTTGTTGGTTCCATTACACGTTGGTGTAGGAAATTCCCTTGTACGCAATCTAGGAATCTTGCCCCGAATGAGTCCTCACCACTGTGTGGGTCAAGATTTATCCAATCTATCTCTTTATGATTAAAGTCTCCCATAATCAGAATCCTACACTTTTTTTCCCGTGCCATGTTAACAACTGAGTTTATGACTTCAATAGTACCTATATAACTCTCCTCATAAACTTCAAGCCTATTTTGGTTCCTTGATGGGTTGTATCTAACAGTTATTATAATGCTCTCTGACCCAGTATTTATGCAAGCAACAAGAAATTCCTTGAACTCACTTTCTATAGCCAAGTTTATTTCTTCAACTTGAATCCTCTCACTTATGAGCAGTGCTATCCCTCCACCAGTCCTCTCAGATCTTTCAACCCTTAGTATTCTGATTACCTAATTGTGCTTATGGGAAAGAGCCTCAAGATCATAACTTCCCATCTCCTGATCGGTTCCCTTTTGTACTTAGTGATACTTATCATACTTGTCCTAAACACTATGGATTGAGTTAGCATTAACTACCTCCTCACTTAGCGAATTTCAATTATGTATCTATGTATATTCGCACATGCATACACCTATTGTGTTTCTGTGCAGTACACAATATTATAACCATTCTAAATTATTTTCTGAGGCAGCATCCCCCCAAATTAAAGTCATGAATTGCCACTGTATGTGGCATACAATTCCCGATGAAGCGCTACAGTATATACAAGAGTTGGCACTAGCACTTGCCAAGTCCTGGGAGTTCATCTGCCTCACCACTCTCAGTCTGACAAGTCAACTCAGGGTCATCATTTGTAATGAATGTGAACTTTACATCAACCATACCTACATAATGTGTTAGGGTGCCTGCAGCAGAGAAGAGGGAGCTGCTGAAATGCTGTTTAAAGCCTCTTTAGGGCAGCAGAATGATACGCTTCTAGCATGTAATCTACTACTTAGGTCTGTGTACCGACCATTACTACCCTCTTTGTGGCAACTATGTTAATGAGGCTGAGTTAAGTTGCAATGTTCCAGGAAGTTACCTGACAAATATTTACATGTGAATGATGAATATATCTTACTCTTTACTCATTTACGAGGGTCATTGTACATTTGAAATCGAGTTATTGAAACAGTCATTATTTGGTATTTAAAAAAAAGCAAAAAACCTGTATCCTCTTTAGAGGAAATCCACATGGTCTTGGAGGACAGGAGAGGTTTTGTCAAGCACATCTGCTGATGAAGTGTTTTGCCTCTCCATTGAAAAAAAAAATCTGAAGATTATTTCTGGTAACATTATTGTCTTACTCATTTTCATTCCAAAGTGATATGATTTTCAGTTCTTTGTAGTGTGTCATCAAAGAAGAGCATATTTAAGTAAAGTTTTGCATTCAACATAAAATCGCGGTAGCGCAATGGTTAGAGAGTTAATATCACAGCTCCAACTTGTCTGCCCCCACCCCCTTTGCAAGGGGATTAATAGTGACACAAAACAGCAGAACATTTGTTATTAGCAAGAAGATAATTTGGTTTAATTTTCAAGTTCCTAATTTTGGGTTCGAGCCACCCACAGTTAGTAATGGTCTTACCATATAGAAAGTTGGCGCTCTATGGGTAGCTATTCTTTTTTTTTATTATTAACGATATCACAAATGAGAGCCGATAAAAAAAGAGTGAATACTTAAAGTACCTTATCTTATCAATATTCTTTCCCTCTCTTTCTCTCTCGCTCTCTCAGTGGCAGAGAATCGAGAACACAAAGATGAGGTAGTCTTCATTAGAAATGCATGGAAGCTGGCAGTGATGGCAGTTCCGTTTCTGAACCTAAGGAATATAGTCAGCTACAGAGGTAAGAAACACTTAATTTTCAAAATATTTCTTTGTAACCAATGTTAATTTACACTTAGCACTTCTAGCCCAGTGTCATTGAGGAATGAGGCATCTCTCATCTTAATGTATTTTGATTTTTTTTTACTTATGAACTAAGCCAATACTGATATTTTTTTTTTCATTACTACATACGATTAGCATTCCTGAGAGCCTAGTGACTACTTAACAAATATATTAGATAGTCATTACAAATCATATAATATTCATAGACTAATAAAAAGGACAAAATATTCATTGTATCAGCAGAAAACAATTTATGTCATATCTAATGTTATTAATATCACCCATGAAAAGAGCAATGTTATATTCTATATATACATTTCAATAATAATAATAATAATAATAATAATAATATTAATAATAATAATAATAATAATAATAATAATAATAATAATAATAATAATAATAATAATAATATAATAATAATAATAATAATAATAATAATAATAATAATAATAATAATAATAATAATAATAATAATAATAATAATAATAATAATAATAATGATAATAATAATAATAATAATAATAATTTGCCTCATCAGTTCAATACTCAGGGAGAAGGTTAGGTTAGTAACTAACTACGGGATTTACGTTGACGGAAGAAAGAGAAAGATTAGGTAATATGAGGAATAGGGTTACTAGATGGTGATATTAGGAGGAATAGAGGCTAGAGCGAGACACAGATACTCTCTCAGGAGGATCTAAATAATCTGCATGAGTGGTCAGAAAAGTGGCTAATGAAATTCAATACTTCAAAATGTAAGGTAATGAGAATGGGTACAAGTGCAAGAAGGCCCAAGCTTGACTACTCGGTGGCTGGAGTACAACTTCAAGAGACAGAAAATGAGAGAGATCTAGGAGTAAACATACTGGCAGATTTGTCTCCAGAAATACATATAAATGGCATAGTAAGGGCAGCATATGCATTCTTATCAAATGTAAGGGTAGCCTTCAGGCACATGGACAAGGAAATGTTCAGAAATATTTATGTATCCTATGTGAGGCCAAAACTGGAATATGCAGCCCCCTTTTGGAATCCGCACTTGAAAAAGCACATAGCTAAGCTTGAAAAAGTTCAAAGACATGCCACGAAACTGGTGCCAGAAATACGCAATCTCAGTTATGATGAGAGGCTGAGGGAATTAGACTTACCATGACTCGAAGCTAGAAGAGTGAGGGGGGATATGGTGACAGTCTTTAAATTCCTTCATGGTTATGATAGAGTGGATAGGGATCGATATTTTGATATGGCTGGCTCTAGAACTAGAGGTCATAGTTTGAAGCTTCGTAAGAAAACTTCTTTGCAGGATGTAAGGAAATACTTTTTCAGTGTAAGAGTAGTTGATAATTGGAATTGGCTAAGCGAGGAGGTAGTTAATGCTATCTCAATCCATAGTTTTAAGGACAGGTATGATAAGTATGACTAAGTATAAAATGGAACCGATGAGGAGACGGGAAGATACGAGCTTTGGATTCTTTCCCGTAAACACAATTAGGTAATCAATTAGGTAATCACATGTTCGAGACCAAGGCTGGGCAATAGAATGCTACGCAACCTTCTTTTCTCTCAACTGTACAGGCAAACATTTTCTCCCTCTATTTCATTTTCGTGTTTTGCCCCCAAATCCTTCCAATCCTACTCCCTACTCTTACATCTATCTATCTATCTATCTATCTATCTATCTATATATATATATATATATATATATATATATATATATATATATATATATATATATATATATATGTATATATATATATATATGTATATATGCATATGTATATATATATATATATATATATATATATATATATATATATATATATATATATATATATATATATATATATATATATATATATATATATATATATATATATATATATATATATATATATATATATATATATATATATATATATATATATATATATATATATATATATATATATATATATATATATTAAAAACACTGAACTGTTAACATACAGTCTAAAATGGTAGGAAAAGCCAGTTAAATAAAACAACGAAAATATATATATATATATATATATATATATATATATATATATATATATATATATATATATATATATATATAAAGTAATTATTAATTACGTGACCTAAACAGGTCACCTTCTACAAACATTGTACTTTGAGAAGGTAACCAGTTTAGGTCACGAAATTAAAAAGTACTTTTTATACATATATATTTGTTGTTTTATTTAAAGGGCCTTTCCTACAGTATGTATATACATATATATATATATATATATATATATATATATATATATATATATATATATATATATATATATATATATATATATATATATATATATATATATATAGATATATATATATATATATATATATATATATATATATATATATATATATATATATATATATATATATATATATATATATATATATATATATATATATATATATATATATATATATATATATATATATATATATATATATATATATATATGTATATATATATATTTATATATATATATATATATATATATATATATATATATATATATATATATATATATATATATATATATATATATATATGTATATATATATATGTATATATATATATGTATATATATAAATGTATATATGTGATTACCTAATTGTCTTTACGGGAAAGAGCCCAAAGCTCGTATCTTCCCGTCTCCAGATCGGTTCCATTTTATACTTAGTCATATTTATCATAACTGTCCTTAAAACTATGGATTGAGATAGCATTAACTACCTTCTCGCTTAGCGAATTCCAATTATCAACTACTCTTACACTGAAAAAGTATTTCCTTACATCCTGCAAAGAAGTTTTCTTACGAAGCTTCAAACTATGACCTCTAGTTCTAGAGCCAGCCTTATCAAAATATCGATCCCTATCCACTCTATCATAACCATGGAGCAATTTAAAGACTGTCACCATATCCCCCCTCACTCTTCTAGCTTCGAGTCATGGTAAGTCTAATTCCCTCAGCCTCTCATCATAACTGAGATTGCGTATTTCTGGCACCAGTTTCGTGGCATGTCTTTGAACTTTTTCAAGCTTAGCTATGTGCTTTTTCAAGTGCGGATTCCAAAAGGGGGCTGCATATTCCAGATTTGGCCTCACATAGGTTACATAAATATTTCTGAACATTTCCTTGTCCATGTGCCTGAAGGCTACCCTTACATTTGATAAGAATGCATATGCTGCCCTTACTATGCCATTTATATGTATTTCTGGAGACAAATCTGCCAATATGTTTACTCCTAGATCTCTCTCATTTTCTGTCTCTTGAAGTTGTACTCCAGCCACCGAGTAGTCAAGCTTGGGCCTTCTTGCACTTGTACTAATTCTCATTACCTTACATTTTGAAGTATTGAATTTCATTAGCCACTTTTCTGACCACTCATGCAGATTATTTAGATTCTCCTGAAGTTCTCTACCATTGTTCTCGTTTTTTATTTTCTTCACAATCTTTGCATCATCTGCAAACATATTCATGAATGAATTTACAGACTCTGGTAGGTCATTTACATATACAAGGAACAAAAGTGGCCCTAAAACTGAACCCTGTGGAACTCCACTACTAACTCTTCTCCATTCAGACACTGAGTGTCTTACTCTAACCCTCTGTTCCCTTACTTCTAAGTATATACTTTTTCCTTCCTTCTAAGTAAGTTTTTATCCATTCTAAAACATTTCCACCTATTCTAGCCATTGATTGCAGCTTCCTAATAAGTCTCCCATGTGGAACAGAGTCAAACGCTTTCTGGGAGTCTAGGAATATGCAATCTGCCCAGCCCTCTCTTTCCTGTAAGATTCGGCTTACCTCATCATAAAATTCTAATAAGTTTGTTACTGTTGATCTACCTTCTCTGAAGCCATGTTGCCTCACTGACAAAAAGTTGAAGGATTCCAAGTGAAGAGAGATATGTTTCCTTAGTAGTTTCTCCATAACTTTGCAAACTATGCTGGTCAAGGAAACTGGTCTATAGTTTAGGGCCGTATCCCTCCTTCCCTTTTTGAAAATAGGTATCACATTTGCTTGTTTCCAGCATCTTGGAATCTGCCCTGACTCTAGTGACTTTTTAAATATGATACTTAGTGCCACTGATATTGAGTTTGCGCATTTTTTTAAGCACATGAGGGGATATGTCATCAGGACCTGTAGCTTTATGAACATCTAAATCCATTAGCGCTTTGCATACCTCTGTGGCTGTAAGGTTGATGTTCTCTAATACCGGCCCTTGAGCT
>JAXCGZ010002199.1:57500-75000 GCA_037179515.1 Halocaridina rubra
TTAAATGCGAAAATGAAAGCCACGAGTGAGTTTGGAGAATCTGTAATATGAACATAGGGGCATTCAGATAGAATGCATTCATTCCTAAGTATAGCAGATATAATCTATAAGGTTGGATTCCTTTTAACCTTCTGTTTTGCATAGTTGCTGGCGCCTTGAATTAGTAATTATAAGTCCTAGGTTTGAGTCACGGTCGAGGTAAATAATGATTCATGTTTTCACATATGTAATGTGCTTATTTGGTTATTGTATGACCCGAATGAGATTGGGAAGTGAATCAATATATATATATATATATATATATATATATATATATATATATATATATATATATATATATATATATATATATATATATATATATATATATATATATATATATATATATATATATATACATACACACACACACATATATATATATATATATATATATATATATATATATATATATATATATATATATATATATATATATATATATATATATATATATATATATATATATATATATATATATATATATATATATATATATATATCTATATCTATATCTATATCTATATCTATATCTATATCTATATCTATATATATATATATATATATATATATATATATATATATATATATATATATATATATATATATATATATGTATATATATATATATATATATATATATATATATATATATATATATATATATATATATATATATGACCCGAATGAGATTGGGAATTGAATTAAATGCTAAAATGAAGTCACGATTGAGGTTGGGGAATCTGTAATATGAACATAATGGCATTCAGATAGAATGCGTTCATCCCTATGTATAGCAGATATAAGCTATATATATATATATATATATATATATATATATATATATATATATATATATATATATATATATATATATATATATATATATAAAGTACTTATTAATTTCGTGACCTAAACTTATCACCCTCTCAAAGTTCAATGGCAAGAGATATAACTAGCAAAACAGAAGAAAAAAAACTTGAAATGAAGGAGACAAAAGAGCTTCCCAGGAGTCCTAAACATGGGATTAATAGATAACAATCTTAAATGCACTCTTGGGTTAGCCAGTAATCCCCACAAACTGGCCGCAAAAGGAATTGAAGTCCATACTTGGCTAAACTGTATTAACAAAATAATCTTGAGAATAGTAATTATATATGTATATATATATATATATATATATATATATATATATATATATATATATATATATATATATATATATATATATATATATATATATATATATATATATATATATATATATATATATATATATATATATATATATATATATATATATATATATATATATATATATATATATATATATATATATATATATATATATATATATATATATATATATATATATACAAAAACATACACAAATACATACAGCAAATGTGATACCTATCTTCAAAAAGGGAAGGAGGGATACGGCTCTGAACTATAGACCTGTTTCCTTGACCAGCATAGTTTGCAAAGTTATGGAGAAACGACTAAGGAAACATATCTCTCTTCACTTGGAATCCTTCAACTTTTTGTCAGTGAGGCAACATGGCTTCAGAGAAGGTAGATCAGCAGTAACAAACTTATTAGAATTTTATGATGAGGTAAGCCAAATCTTACAGGAAAGAGAGGGCTGGGCAGATTGCATATTCCTAGACTTCCAGAAAGCGTTTGACACTGTTCCACATGGGAGACTTATTAGGAAGCTGCAATCAATGGCTAGAATAGGTGGAAATGTTTTGGAATGGATAAAAACTTACTTAGAAGGAAGGGAACAGAGGGTTAGAGTAAGACACTCAGTGTCTGAATGGAGAAGAGTTAGTAGTGGAGTTCCACAGGGTTCAGTTTTAGGGCCACTTTTGTTCCTTGTATATGTAAATGACCTACCAGAGTCTGTAAATTCATTCATGAATATGTTTGCAGATGATGCAAAGATTGTGAAGAAAGTAAAAAACGAGAACAATGGTAGAGAACTTCAGGAGGATCTAAATAATCTGCATTAGTGGTCAGAAAAGTGGCTAATGAAATTCAATGCTTCAAAATGTAAGGTAATGAGAATGGGTACAAGTGCAAGAAGGCCCAAGCTTGACTACTCGGTGGCTGGAGTACAACTTCAAGAGACAGAAAATGAGAGAGATCTAGGAGTAAACATACTGGCAGATTTGTCTCCAGAAATACATATAAATGGCATAGTAAGGGCAGCATATGCATTCTTATCAAATGTAAGGGTAGCCTTCAGGCACATGGACAAGGAAATGTTCAGAAATATTTATGTAACCTATGTGAGGCCAAAACTGGAATATGCAGCCCCCTTTTGGAATCCGCACTTGTAAAAGCACATAGCTGAGCTTGAAAAAGTTCAAAGACATGCCACGAAGCTGGTGCCAGAAATACGCAATCTCAGTTATGATGAGAGGCTGAGGGAATTAGACTTACCATCACTCGAAGCTAGAAGAGTGAGGGGGGATATGGTGACAGTCTTTAATTTCCTTCATGGTTATGATAGAGTGGATAGGGATCGATATTTTGATATGGCTGGCTCTAGAACTAGAGGTCATAGTTTGAAGCTTCGTAAGAAAGCTTCTTTGCAGGATGTAAGGAAATAGTTTTTCAGTGTAAGAGTAGTTGATAATTGGAATTGGCTAAGCGAGGAGGTAGTTAATGCTATCTGAATCCATAGTTTTAAGGACAGGTATGATAAGTATCACAAGTGATAACTATCACTTGTGCTTTATTTGCCTCCTCCAAAGATTTTATTTGCTCTCTGAGTGTTTCATTCTCTTTCATTTCTCCATCTATATTCTGAATTTTTTTCATCAAGGCTTATAACCATTGCCTCTAAATCCTTGATTTTCTGTTTTAGTCTCCTAATGGCTACCCCTCCTCCTGACCCATGGGTGGGAGAGGTTTGGGACAGAGATGGCCTCATTTTTATGTTCTCCCTCTCACAGAATATAGAAAGAAGAAGAGAAAGAAAAAAAAGAGAAAAACTTTTATTTAAGCTTCACACACAATTTTTATATCTCCATATAAGTGCTATTTAGTGACTCAATTTATCTCTTTTCTGGCAACACACATCTTAACTTAAAAATTTGACTATGGTAATTTGAGGATAAAAAGAAAAAGGAAAAAATGCAACAAAGCAAAAGTTAAACCTGAATGAAAATTCAAATTTGTGTCTGAGGAGGCACCCACCTGTTTCTGCTGTATATTCTTCCTAACTGATAAACTCACTTGCTAACCAAGATATGTTATCACATGATTAGACCTTACATTTAACTCAATATATATACAAAATAAAAAAAAATTGTAAAAGAGAAAGATAAAAGAAAAGAAAAAAATAAATGAAGAAAATAAGACAGCTGTGATTACCTAATTGTGATTACCTAATTGTGTTTACGGGAAAGAGCCCAGAGCTCGTATCTTCCCGTCTCCTCATCGATTCCATTTTATACTTAGTGATACTTATCATACCTGTCCTTAAAACTATGGATTCAAATAGCATTAACTACCTCCTCGCTTAGCCAATTCCAATTATCAACTACTCTTACACTGAAAAACTATTTCCTTACATCCTGCAAAGAAGTTTTCTTACGAAGCTTCAAACTATGACCTCTAGTTCTAGAGCCAGCCATATCAAAATATCGATCCCTATCCACTCTATCATGACCATGAAGGAATTTAAAGACTGTCACCATATCCCCCCTCACTCTTCTAGCTTCGAGTGATGGTAAGTCTAATTCCCTCAGCCTCTCATCATAACTGAGATTGCGTATTTCTGGCACCAGTTTCGTGGCATGTCTTTGAACTTTTTCAAGCTCAGCTATGTGCTTTTACAAGTGCGGATTCCAAAAGGGGGCTGCATATTCCAGTTTTGGCCTCACATAGTTACATAAATATTTCTGCTTGTTTCCAGCATCTTGGAATCTACCCCGACTCCAGTGACTCCTTAAGTATAAAATGGATCCGATGAGGAGACGGGAAGATACGAGCTTTGGGCTCTTTCCCGTAAACACAATTAGGTAATCAATTAGGTAATTACACACACACACACACACACACTCACACACACACACACACACACACACACACACACACACACACACACACACACACACACACACACACAGAGTGACCACTGTGTGTTGTTGATGGAGTATATCATTGAAGACATTCTTCCTGAGAGTAGAGGCACTGAGGACATGAGGAGGAACTATCAGAAAGGAGATTACATCAAAATGAATGAGCTTTTTGCAGTTATTGACTGGAGAACCTTATTTTACAACAAATCTGTACAAGAAATGTATGACATCTTTTGTGAGAAATATGGGAAGATTGTAGATTGCTGCATACCTGTCACCAAAGTAGGTGTAATTCATGCCAGAGAGAAATGGTTCGATAATGGGTGTAAAAGAGCTAAGGAGTGGAGAGACAAATGCTGGAAAAGGTATAGGAGGAGAAAAAACATAAATGCCTGGCAAACCTACAAAAGAGCAAGAAATGACTACCTAAGTAAAAGGAGAGAGGCAGAGAAAGATTATGAGAGGGACATCACCAGGAAGGCGAAAGAAAATCCCAAGCTTTTCCACAGCTTTATCAGAGGAAAACTGAAGGTAAAAGAACAGGTTTTAAGACTAAAGAGAGCGGATGGAAGCATCACTGAGACGGACGAAGAGATCTGCAAAGAATTGAACAAGGAGTTTCAGTCAGTATTTACAGTAGAAAATACCCCACCCCCTCAGATTGCAGTGATAGAAGCTCAAGGGCCGGTATTAGAGAACATCAACCTTACAGCCACAGAGGTATGCAAAGCGCTGATGGATTTAGATGTTCATAAAGCTACAGGTCCTGATGACATATCCCCTCATGTGCTTAAAAAATGCGCAAACACAATATCAGTGGCACTAAGTATCATATTTAAGGAGTCATTGGAGTCGGGGGAGATTCCAAGATGCTGGAAACAAGCAAATGTGATACCTATCTTCAAAAAGGGAAGGAGGGATACGGCTCTGAACTATAGACCAGTTTCCTTGACCAGCATAGTTTGCAAAGTTATGGAGAAACTACTAAGGAAACATATCTCTCTTCACTTGGAATCCTTCAACTTTTTGTCAGTGAGGCAACATGGCTTCAGAGAAGGAAGATCAACAGTAACAAACTTATTAGAATTTTATGATGAGGTAAGCCAAATCTTACAGGAAAGAGAGGGCTGGGCAGATTGCATATTCCTAGACTTCCAGAAAGCGTTTGACACTGTTCCACATGGGAGACTTATTAGGAAGCTGCAATCAATGGCTAGAATAGGTGGAAATGTCTTGGAATGGACAAAAACTTACTTAGAAGGAAGGGAACAGAGGGTTAGAGTAAGACACTCAGTGTCTGAATGGAGAAGAGTTAGTAGTGGAGTTCCACAGGGTTCAGTTTTAGGGCCACTTTTGTTCCTTGTATATGTAAATGACCTACCAGAGTCTGTAAATTCATTCATGAATATGTTTGCAGATGATGCAAAGATTGTGAAGAAAGTAAAAAACGAGAACAATGGTAGAGAACTTCAGGAGGATCTAAATAATCTGCATGAGTGGTCAGAAAAGTGGCTAATGAAATTCAATACCTCAAAATGTAAGGTAATGAGAATGGGTACAAGTGCAAGAAGGCCCAAGCTTGACTACTCGGTGGCTGGAGTACAACTTCAGGAGACAGAAAATGAGAGAGATCTAGGAGTAAACATATTGGCAGATTTGTCTCCAGAAATACATATAAATGGCGTAGTAAGGGCAGCATATGCATTCTTATCAAATGTAAGGGTAGCCTTCAGGCACATGGACAAGGAAATGTTCAGAAATATTTATGTAACCTATGTGAGGCCAAAACTCGAATATGCAGCCCCCTTTTGGAATCCGCACTTGAAAAAGCACATAGCTAAGCTTGAAAAAGTTCAAAGACATGCCACGAAACTGGTGCCAGAAATACGCAATCTCGGTTATGATGAGAGGCTGAGGGAATTAGACTTGCCATCACTCGAAGCTAGAAGAGTAAGGGGGGATATGGTGACAGTCTTTAAATTCCTTCATGGTTATGATAGAGTGGATAGGGATCGATATTTCGATATGGCTGGCTCTAGAACTAGAGGTCATAGTTTGAAGCTTCGGAAGAAAACTTGTTTGCAGGATGTAAGGAAATACTTTTTCAGTGTAAGAGTAGTTGATAATTGGAATTCGCTAAGCGAGGAGGTAGTTAATGCTACCTCAATCCATAGTTTTAAGGACAGGTATGATAAGTATCACTAAGTCTAAAAATGGAACCGATCAGGAGACGGGAAGATACGAGCTTTGGGCTCTTTCCCGTAAACACAATTAGGTAATCACAATTAGGTAATCACACACACACATATATATATATATATATATATATATATATATATATATATATATATATATATATATATATATATATATATATATATATATATATATATATATATATATATATATATATATGAGAGAGAGAGAGAGAGAGAGAGAGAGAGAGAGAGAGAGAGAGAGAGAGAGAGAGAGAGAGAGATACATACATATATACATACACTTGGAATCCTTCAACTTTTTGTCAGTGAGGCAACATGGCTTCAGAGAAGGTAGATCAACAGTAACAAACTTATTAGAATTTTATGATGAGGTAAGCCAAATCTTACAGGAAAGAGAGGGCTGGGCAGATTGCATATTCTTAGACTTCCAGAAAGCGTTTGACACTGTTCCATATGGGAGACTTATTAGGAAGCTGCAATCAATGGCTAGAATAGGTGGAAATGTTTTGGAATGGATAAAAACATACTTAGAAGGAAGGGAACAGAGGGTTAGAGTAAGACACTCAGTGTCTGAATGGAGAAGAGTTAGTAGTGGAGTTCCACAGGGTTCAGTTTTAGGGCCACTTTTGTTCCTTGTATATGTAAATGACCTACCAGAGTCTGTAAATTCATTCATGAATATGTTTGCAGATGATGCAAAGATTGTGAAGAAAGTAAAAAACGAGAACAATGGTAGAGAACTTCAGGAGGATCTAAATAATCTGCATGAGTGGTCAGAAAAGTGGCTAATGAAACTCAATACTTCAAAATGTAAGGTAATGAGAATGGGTACAAGTGCAAGAAGGCCCAAGCTTGACTACTCGGTGGCTGGAGTACAACTTCAAGAGACAGAAAATGAGAGAGATCTAGGAGTAAACATACTGGCAGATTTGTCTCCAGAAATACATATAAATGGCATAGTAAGGGCAGCATATGCATTCTTATCAAATGTAAGGGTAGCCTTCAGGCACAAGGACAAGGAAATGTTCAGAAATATTTATGTAACCTATGTGAGGCCAAAACTGGAATATGCAGCCCCCTTTTGGAATCCGCACTTGAAAAAGCACATAGCTAAGCTTGAAAAAGTTCAAAGACATGCCACGAAACTGGTGCCAGAAATACGCAATCTCAGTTATGATGAGAGGCTGAGGGAATTAGACTTACCATCACTCGAAGCTAGAAGAATGAGGGGGATATGGTGACAGTCTTTAAATTCCTTCATGGTTATGATAGAGTGGATAGGGATCGATATTTTGATATGGCTGGCTCTAGAACTAGAGGTCATAGTTTGAAGCTTCGTAAGAAAATTTCTTTGCAGGATGTAAGGAAATACTTTTTCAGTGTAAGAGTAGTTGATAATTTGAATTCGCTAAGCGAGGAGGTAGTTAATGCTATCTGAATCCATAGTTTTAAGGACAGGTATGATAAGCATCACTAAGTATAAAATGGAACCGATGAGGAGACGGGAAGATACGAGCTTTGGGCTCTTTCCCGTAAACACAATTAGGTAATCAATTAGGTAATCACACACACACACACACACACTCACACACACACACACACACACACACACACATATATATATATATATATATATATATATATATATATATATATATATATATATATATATATATATATATATATATATATATATATATATATATATATATATATATATATATATATATATATATATATATATATATATATATATATATATATATATAGATACATACATATATACATACACTTGGAATCCTTCAACTTTTTGTCAGTGAGGCAACATGGCTTCAGAGAAGGTAGATCAACAGTAACAAACTTATTAGAATTTTATGATGAGGTAAGCCAAATCTTACAGGAAAGAGAGGGCTGGGCAGATTGCATATTCTTAGACTTCCAGAAAGCGTTTGACACTGTTCCACGTGGGAGACTTATTAGGAAGCTGCAATCAAAGGCTAGAATAGGTGGAAATGTTTTGGAATGGAGAAAAACTTACTTAGAAGGAAGGGAACAGAGGGTTAGAGTAAGACACTCAGTGTCTGAATGGAGAAGAGTTAGTAGTGGGGTTCCACAGGGTTCAGTTTTAGGGCCACTTTTGTTCCTTGTGTATGTGAATGACCTACCAGAGTCTGTAAATTCATTCATGAATATGTTTGCAGATGATGCAAAGATTGTGAAGAAAGTAAAAAACGAGAACAATGGTAAAGAACTTCAGGAGGATCTAAATAATCTGCTTGAGTGGTCAGAAAAGTGGCTAATGAAATTCAATACTTCAAAATGTAAGGTAATGAGAATGGGTACAAGTGCAAGAAGGCCCAAGCTTGACTACTCGGTGGCTGGAGTACAACTTCAAGAGACAGAAAATGAGAGAGATCTAGGAGTAAACATACTGGCAGATTTGTCTCCAGAAATACATATAAATGGCATAGTAAGGGCAGCATATGCATTCTTATCAAATGTAAGGGTAGCCTTCAGGCACATGGACAAGGAAATGTTCAGAAATATTTATGTAACCTGTGTGAGGCCAAAACTGGAATATGCAGCCCTCTTTTGGAATCCGCACTTGAAAAAGCACATAGCTAAGCTTGAAAAAGTTCAAAGACATGCCACGAAACTGGTGCCAGAAATACGCAATCTCAGTTATGATGAGAGGCTGAGGGAATTAGACTTACCATCACTCGAAGCTAGAAGAGTGAGGGGGGATATGGTGACAGTCTTTAAATTCCTTCATGGTTATGATAGAGTGGATAGGGATCGATATTTTGATATGGCTGGCTCTAGAACTAGAGGTCATAGTTTGAAGCTTCGTAAGAAAACTTCTTTGCAGGATGTAAGAAATTACTTTTTCAGTGTAAGAGTAGTTGATACTTTGAATTCGCTAAGCGAGGAGGTAGTTAATGCTATCTGAATCCATAGTTTTAAGGACAGGTATGATAAGTATCACTAAGTATAAAATGGAACCGATAAGGAGACGGGAAGATACGAGCTTTAGGCTCTTTCCCGTAAACACAATTAGGTAATCACATATACATATATACACATACACATACACATATACATACACACATACATAAATTTAAATATATATATATATATATATATATATATATATATATATATATATATATATATATATATATATATATATATATATATATATATACACTAGATTGCGTACAAGGGAATTTCCTACACCAACATGTAATGGAACCAACAAGGGCCAGGGGTGGGGATGAGCCATCACTACTTGATCTAGTGTTCACAGATAATGTGTTGGATATTGAAAAAATTAAGTATGAACCACCAATTGGAAAGAGTGACCACTGTGTGTTGTTGATGGAGTATATCATTGAAGATATTCTTCCTGAGAGTAGAGGCACTGAGGACATGAGGAGGAACTATCGGAAAGGAGATTACATCAAAATGAATGAGCTTTTTGCAGTTATTGACTGGAGAACCTTATTTTACAACAAATCTGTACAAGAAATGTATGACATCTTTTGTGAGAAATATGGGAAGATAGTAGATTGCTGCATACCTGTCACCAAAGTAGGTGTAATTCATGCCAGAGAGAAATGGTTCGATAATGGGTGTAAAAGAGCTAAGGAGTGGAGAGACAAATGCTGGAAAAGGTATAGAAGGAGAAAAAACATAAATGCCTGGCAAACCTACAAAAGAGCAAGAAATGACTACCTAAGTAAAAGGAGAGAGGCAGAGAGAGACTATGAGAGGGACATCACCAGGAAGGCTAAAGAAAATCCCAAGCTTTTCCACAGCTTTATTAGAGGAAAACTGAAGGTAAAAGAACAGGTTTTAAGGCTAAAGAGAGCGGATGGAAGCATCACTGAGACGGATGAAGAAATCTGCAAAGAATTGAACAAGGAGTTTCAGTCAGTATTTACAGTAGAAAATACCCCACCCCCTCAGATTGCAGTGATAGAAGCTCAAGGGCCGGTATTAGAGAACATCAACCTTACAGCCACAGAGGTATGCAAAGCGCTGATAGGTTTAGATGTTCATAAAGTTAAGAGTCCTGATGACATATCCCCTCAGGTGCTTAAAAAATGCGCAAACACAATATCAGTGGCACTAAGTATCATATTTAAGGAGTCACTGGAGTCGGGGGAAATTCCAAGATGCTGGAAACAAGCAAATGTGATACCTATCTTCAAAAAGGGAAGGAGGGATACGGCTCTGAACTATAGACCAGTTTCCTTGACCAGCATAGTTTGCAAAGTTATGGAGAAACTACTAAGGAAACATATCTCTCTTCACTTGGAATCCTTCAACTTTTTGTCAGTGAGGCAACATGGCTTCAGAGAAGGTAGATCAACAGTAACAAACTTATTAGAATTTTATGATGAGGTAAGCCAAATCTTACAGGAAAGAGAGGGCTGGGCAGATTGCATATTCCTAGACTTCCAGAAAGCGTTTGACACTGTTCCACATGGGAGACTTATTAGGAAGCTGCAATCAATGGCTAGAATAGGTGGAAATGTTTTGGAATGGATAAAAACTTACTTAAAAGGAGGGGAACAGAGGGTTAGAGTAAGACACTCAGTGTCTGAATGGAGAAGAGTTAGTAGTGGAGTTCAGTTTTAGGGCCACTTTTTTTCCTTGTATATGTAAATGACCTACCAGAGTCTGTAAATTCATTCATGAATATGTTTGCAGATGATGCAAAGATTGTGAAGAAAGTAAAAAACGAGAACAATGGTAGAGAACTTCAGGAGGATCTAAATAATCTGCATGAGTGGTCAGAAAAGTGGCTAATGAAATTCAATACTTCAAAATATAAGGTAATGAGAATGGGTACAAGTGCAAGAAGGCCCAAGCTTGACTACTCGGTGGCTGGAGTACAACTTCAAGAGATAGAAAATGAGAGAGATCTAGGAGTAAACATACTGGCAGATTTGTCTCCAGAAATACATATAAATGGCATAGTAAGGGCAGCATATGCATTCTTATCAAATGTAAGGGTAGCCTTCAGGCACATGGACAAGGAAATGTTCAGAAATATTTATGTAACCTATGTGAGGCCAAAACTGGAATATGCAGCCCCCTTTTGGAATCCGCACTTGAAAAAGCACATAGCTAAGCTTGAAAAAGTTCAAAGACATGCCACGAAACTGGTGCCAGAAATACGCAATCTCAGTTATGATGAGAGGCTGAGGGAATTAGACTTACCATCACTCGAAGCTAGAAGAGTGAGGGGGGATATGGTGACAGTCTTTAAATTCCTTCATGGTTATGATAGAGTGGATAGGGATCGATATTTTGATATGGCTGGCTCTAGAACTAGAGGTCATAGTTTGAAGCTTCGTAAGAAAACTTCTTTGCAGGATGTAAGAAAATTCTTTTTCAGTGTAAGAGTAGTTGATACTTTGAATTCGCTAAGCGAGGAGGTAGTTAATGCTATCTGAATCCATAGTTTTAAGGACAGGTATGATAAGTATCACTAAGTATAAAATGGAACCGATAAGGAGACGGGAAGATACGAGCTTTAGGCTCTTTCCCGTAAACACAATTAGGTAATCACATATACATATATACACATACACATACACATATACATACACACATACATAAATATATATATATATATATATATATATATATATATATATATATATATATATATATATATATATATATATATATATATATATATATATATATATATATATACACACTAGATTGCGTACAAGGGAATTTCCTACACCAACATGTAATGGAACCAACAAGGGCCAGGGGTGGGGATGAGCCATCACTACTTGATCTAGTGTTCACAGATAATGTGTTGGATATTGAAAAAAATTGAGTATGAACCACCAATTGGAAAGAGTGACCACTGTGTGTTGTTGATGGAGTATATCATTGAAGATATTCTTCCTGAGAGTAGAGGCACTGAGGACATGAGGAGGAACTATCGGAAAGGAGATTACATCAAAATGAATGAGCTTTTTGCAGTTATTGACTGGAGAACCTTATTTTACAACAAATCTGTACAAGAAATGTATGACATCTTTTGTGAGAAATATGGGAAGATAGTAGATTGCTGCATACCTGTCACCAAAGTAGGTGTAATTCATGCCAGAGAGAAATGGTTCGATAATGGGTGTAAAAGAGCTAAGGAGTGGAGAGACAAATGCTGGAAAAGGTATAGAAGGAGAAAAAACATAATTGCCTGCAAACCTACAAAAGAGCAAGAAATGACTACCTAAGTAAAAGGAGAGAGGCAGAGAGAGACTATGAGAGGGACATCACCAGGAAGGCTAAAGAAAATCCCAAGCTTTTCCACATCTTTATCAGAGGAAAACTGAAGGTAAAAGAACAGGTTTTAAGGCTAAAGAGAGCGGATGGAAGCATTACTGAGACGGATGAAGAGATCTGCAAAGAATTGAACAAGGAGTTTCAGTCAGTATTTACAGTAGAAAATACCCCACCCCCTCAGATTGCAGTGATAGAAGCTCAAGGGCCGGTATTAGAGAACATCAACCTTACAGCCACAGAGGTATGCAAAGCGCTGATGGATTTAGATGTTCATAAAGCTACAGGTCCTGATGACATATCCCCTCATGTGCTTAAAAAATGCACAAACACAATATCAGTGGCACCGAGTATCATATTTAAGGAGTCACTGGAGTCGGGGGAAATTCCAAGATGCTGGAAACAAGCAAATGTGATACCTATCTTCAAAAAGGGAAGGAGGGATACGGCTCTGAACTATAGACCAGTTTCCTTGACCAGCATAGTTTGCAAAGTTATGGAGAAACTACTAAGGAAACATATCTCTCTTCACTTGGAATCCTTCAACTTTTTGTCAGTGAAGCAACATGGCTTCAAAGAAGGTAGATCAACAGTAACAAACTTATTAGAATTTTATGATGAGGTAAGCCAGATCTTACAGGAAAGAGAGGGCTGGGCAGATTGCATATTCCTAGACTTCCAGAAAGCGTTTGACACTGTTCCACATGGGAGACTTATTAGGAAGCTGCAATCAATGGCTAGAATAGGTGGAAATGTTTTGGAATGGATAAAAACTTACTTAAAAAGAGGGGAACAGAGGGTTAGAGTAAGACACTCAGTGTCTGAATGGAGAAGAGTTAGTAGTGGAGTTCCACAGGGTTCAGTTTTAGGGCCACTTTTGTTCCTTGTATATGTAAATGACCTACCAGAGTCTGTAAATTCATTCATGAATATGTTTGCAGATGATGCAAAGATTGTGAAGAAAGTAAAAAACGAGAACAATGGTAGAGAACTTCAGGAGGATCTAAATAATCTGCATGAGTGGTCAGAAAAGTGGCTAATGAAATTCAATACTTCAAAATGTAAGGTAATGAGAATGGGTACAAGTGCAAGAAGGCCCAAGCTTGACTACTCGGTGGCTGGAGTATAACTTCAAGAGATAGAAAATGAGAGAGATCTAGGAGTAAACATACTGGCAGATTTGTCTCCAGAAATGCATATAAATGGCATAGTAAGGGCAGCATATGCATTCTTATCAAATGTAAGGGTAGCCTTCAGGCACATGGACAAGGAAATGTTCAGAAATATTTATGTAACCTATGTGAGGCCAAAACTGGAATATGCAGCCCCCTTTTGGAATCCGCACTTGAAAAAGCACATAGCTAAGCTTGAAAAAGTTCAAAGACATGCCACGAAACTGGTGCCAGTAATACGCAATCTCAGTTATGATGAGAGGCTGAGGGAATTAGACTTACCATCACTCGAAGCTAGAAGAGTGAGGGGGGATATGGTGACAGTCTTTAAATTCCTTCATGATTATGATAGAGTGGATAGGGATCGATATTTTGATATGGCTGGCTCTAGAACTATAGGTCATAGTTTGAAGCTTCGTAAGAAAACTTCTTTGCAGGATGTAAGAAAATACTTTTTCAGTGTAAGAGTAGTTGATACTTTGAATTCGCTAAGCGAGGAGGTAGTTAATGCTATCTGAATCCATAGTTTTAAGGACAGGTATGATAAGTATCACTAAGTATAAAATGGAACCGATAAGGAGACGGGAAGATCCGAGCTTTAGACTCTTTCCCGTAAACACAATTAGGTAATCACATATACATATATACACATACACATACACATATACATACACACATACATAAATATATATATATATATATATATATATATATATATATATATATATATATATATATATATATATATATATATATATATATATATATATATATATATATATATATATATATATATATATATATATATATATATATATATACACTAGATTGCGTACAAGGGAATTTCCTACACCAACATGTAATGGAACCAACAAGGGCCAGGGGTGGGGATGAGCCATCACTACTTGATCTAGTGTTCACAGATAATGTGTTGGATATTGAAAAAATTGAGTATGAACCACCAATTGGAAAGGGTGACCACTGTGTGTTGTTGATGGAGTATATCATTGAAGATATTCTTCCTGAGAGTAGAGGCACTGAGGACATGAGGAGGAACTATCGGAAAGGAGATTACATCAAAATGAATGAGCTTTTTGCAGTTATTGACTGGAGAACCTTATTTTACAACAAATCTGTACAAGAAATGTATGACATCTTTTGTGAGAAATATGGGAAGATAGTAGATTGCTGCATACCTGTCACCAAAGTAGGTGTAATTCATGCCAGAGAGAAATGGTTCGATAATGGGTGTAAAAGAGCTAAGGAGTGGAGAGACAAATGCTGGAAAAGGTATAGAAGGAGAAAAAACATAAATGCCTGGCAAACCTACAAAAGAGCAAGAAATGACTACCTAAGTAAAAGGAGAGAGGCAGAGAGAGACTATGAGAGGGACATCAACAGGAAGGCTAAAGAAAATCCCAAGCTTTTCCACATCTTTATCAGAGGAAAACTGAAGGTAAAAGAACAGGTTTTAAGGCTAAAGAGAGCGGATGGAAGCATTACTGAGACGGATGAAGAGATCTGCAAAGAATTGAACAAGGAGTTTCAGTCAGTATTTACAGTAGAAAATACCCCACCCCCTCAGATTGCAGTGATAGAAGCTCAAGGGCCGGTATTAGAGAACATCAACCTTACAGCCACAGAGGTATGCAAAGCGCTGATGGATTTAGATGTTCATAAAGCTACAGGTCCTGATGACATATCCCCTCATGTGCTTAAAAAATGCGCAAACACAATATCAGTGGCACTAAGTATCATATTTAAGGAGTCACTGGAGTCGGGGGAAATTCCAAGATGCTGGAAACAAGCAAATGTGATACCTATCTTCAAAAAGGGAAGGAGGGATACGGCTCTGAACTATAGACCAGTTTCCTTGACCAGCATAGTTTGCAAAGTTATGGAGAAACTACTAAGGAAACATATCTCTCTTCACTTGGAATCCTTCAACTTTTTGTCAGTGAAGCAACATGGCTTCAAAGAAGGTAGATCAACAGTAACAAACTTATTAGAATTTTATGATGAGGTAAGCCAGATCTTACAGGAAAGAGAGGGCTGGGCAGATTGCATATTCCTTGACTTCCAGAAAGCGTTTGACACTGTTCCACATGGGAGACTTATTAGGAAGCTGCAATCAATGGCTAGAATAGGTGGAAATGTTTTGGAATGGATAAAAACTTACTTAAAAAGAGGGGAACAGAGGGTTAGAGTAAGACACTCAGTGTCTGAATGGAGAAGAGTTAGTAGTGGAGTTCCACAGGGTTCAGTTTTAGGGCCACTTTTTTTCCTTGTATATGTAAATGACCTACCAGAGTCTGTAAATTCATTCATGAATATGTTTGCAGATGATGCAAAGATTGTGAAGAAATTAAAAAACGAGAACAATGGTAGAGAACTTCAGGAGGATCTAAATAATCTGCATGAGTGGTCAGAAAAGTGGCTAATGAAATTCAATACTTCAAAATGTAAGGTAATGAGAATGGGTACAAGTGCAAGAAGGCCCAAGCTTGACTACTCGGTGGCTGGAGTACAACTTCAAGAGATAGAAAATGAGAGAGATCTAGGAGTAAACATACTGGCAGATTTGTCTCCAGAAATACATATAAATGGCATAGTAAGGGCAGCATATGCATTCTTATCAAATGTAAGGGTAGCCTTCAGGCACATGGACAAGGAAATGTTCAGAAATATTTATGTAACCTATGTGAGGCCAAAACTGGAATATGCAGCCCCCTTTTGGAGTCCGCACTTGAAAAAGCACATAGCTAAGCTTGAAAAAGTTCAAAGACATGCCACGAAACTGGTGCCAGAAATACGCAATCTCAGTTATGATGAGAGGCTGAGGGAATTAGACTTACCATCACTCGAAGCTAGAAGAGTGAGGGAGGATATGGTGACAGTCTTTAAATTCCTTCATGGTTATGATAGAGTGGATAGGGATCGATATTTTGATATGGCTGGCTCTAGAACTAGAGGTCATAGTTTGAAGCTTCGTAAGAAAACTTCTTTGCAGGATGTAAGGAAATATTTTTTCAGTGTAAGAGTAGTTGATAATTTGAACTGGCTAAGCGAGGAGGTAGTTAATGCTATCTGAATCCATAGTTTTAAGGACAGGTATGATAAGTATCACTAAGTATAAAATGGAACCGATGTGGAGACGGGAAGATACGAGCTTTGGGCTCATTCCCGTAAACACAATTAGGTAATCACACACACACACACACACACACACACACACACACACACACACACACACACACACACACACACACACACACACACACACATATATATATATATATATATATATATATATATATATATATATATATATATATATATATATATATATATATATATATATATATATATATATATACATATATATATATATATATATATATATATATATATATATATATATATATATATATATATATATATATATATATATATATATATATATATATATATATATATATATATATATATATATATATATATATATATATATATATATATATATATATATATATATATATATATATATATATATATATATATATATATATATATATATATATATATATATGTATATATATATATATATATATATATATATATATATATATATATATATATATATATATATATATATATATATATA
>JAXCGZ010002199.1:85000-86411 GCA_037179515.1 Halocaridina rubra
ATATATATATATATATATATATATATATATATATATATATATATATATATATATATATATATATATATATATATATATATATATATATATATATATATATATATATATATATATATATATATATATATATATATATATATATATATATATATATATATATATATATATATATATATATATATATATATATATATATATATATATATATATATACATATATATATATATATTTATATGTATATATATATGTATATATATATGTATATATATATATATATATATATATATATATATATATATATATATATATATATATATATATATATATATATATATATATATATATATATATATATATATATATATATATATATATATATATATATATATATATATATATATATATATATATATATATATATATATATATATATATATATATATATATATATATATATATATATATATATATATATATATATATATATATATATATATATATATATATATTTATATATATATATATATATATATATATATATATATATATATATATATATATATATATATATATATATATATATATATATATATATATATATATATATATATATATATATATATATATATATATATATATATATATATATATATATATATAAATATGTATATATATATATATATATATATATATATATATATATATATATATATATATATATATATATATATATATATATATATATATATATATATATATATATATATATATATATATATATATATATATATATATATATATATATATATATATATATATATATATATATATACATATATATATATATATATATATATATATATATATATATATATATATATATATATATATATATATATATATATATATATATATATATATATATATATATATATATATATATATATATATATATATATATATATATATATATATATATATATATATATATATATATATATATATATATATATATATATATATATACATATATATACATATATATATATATATATATATATATATATATATATATATATATATATATATATATATATATATATATATATATATATATATATATATATATATATATTTATATATATATATATATATATATATATTTATATATATATATATATATATATATATATATATATATATATATATATATATATATATATATATATATATATATATATATATATATATATATATATATATATATATATATATATATATATATATATATATATATATATATATATATATATATATATATATATATATATATATATATATATATATATATATATATATATATATATATATATATATATATATATATATATATATATATATATATATATA
>JAXCGZ010002200.1:7500-37500 GCA_037179515.1 Halocaridina rubra
TTTAGTATGTCTATATCGTACACCACAGATGTCTATCTGGAATATATATGTATCTTATTTAAATACCCAATGTACATTGGAATAAAGGATTATTATTATTATTATTATTATTATTATTATTATTACTCTCGATTCCACCCCCAAGAACCCCCTATTTCACTCAATGTTGGTCATAGTCACTCTCTCTCCCTCTCTTTTGCTGCCATAAACTGTGTTTGCTCACTTACTCTCTGCCTGCGACCCCCCATTCACTCCCACATTCTTGGCACACATTTCTCCCCCCCCCCCCCAACACTTTGAAGGAATGTAGTGGGTGTCCTCTCCAAGCCACTCATCTAGCCTCCTCGGCCTGTCTCTGTCAACGGCACTAGGTCCCCTTCTATACTCCCCATCAATGATGTGGGAGGGTAATACCATAATTTCCCTCTCAGAGCACCTGCTACTCAATTCTCTCTCCAGCATGCATATAACCAAAGAAATGAAAATCCCGTTAAATAGTCTTAATAACAATCATAATAGTCTCTGATTCTTCATTGGATAATTACTTATTCTTGAACACTCATTCCCGCAAACGACACTAAGTGACTTAAATTACTCTACTTTCGCTTGGAAATATAACACTTAGAAAATTTTACATGTATATTATTTTTTCCTCCAATCCAATCAATACCTTTGCCTGTCCAATATTTAGCCATAGGTAAACAAAACAAAAATATTGAATTGAACACCCTTCAAATGCAATTACTCGTTATACTGTTTTAATTATAACAAAGATCGAGCTTATCATTGCTTATAGCTATTAGCTCGAATTATCTAGTTTAGTAATGAGCACAGAAATTTTACTTCTATTAATTTACTAAAGCCACATTCAGTGGTAACACGCTGGCTTCGCATTCACGAGGTTGAAAGATCGGTTCCCGTCCAAAACCAAGAGTTTAAGCTGTTTACTGACAGGAACTGCTGTGGTTGGACACCATAGTTGGGGGTTGGGGCTTGCCCTGGCTGACGAATACCCATTGTATTGAAATGGAAATAAAGTTTGTTTGTTTGTTTTGTTTTGTTTTTTCTTATGTGCAGGGTAGCTTTGTCAAAGCATGTCAACAAAGCAAAATGGCGGAATCATATGACCTCAATTTCTTTTAATAGTACCCTCATTACTCACTGGCTAAATAATTGCAAGAACTTAGCTATTTAAGGATGCTGCCTAAAGGACATTACTGCCTCTGGTACTGGGGGATATGGTTTCCTTTCTGCTGAGCTCTCTGGTTTCACGCCAACAACGTCGTCCATGCCTTTCATAAGATCGCCGATTCACCTTCCCAGGCATCTTCTCACTCACAGTTCTTTGCACAGTGAAGTACTTCGTGAATCGCAGTGAAATTCTCTCCCAACTTGACAGCTTGGCTCTCCATTTGGCGTTTCTCAGCCTTCGTGACCGATGTTTCAGCAAATATCCCACAGAGTCAAAATGTATGGGACAATTCTTAATGCTAGGCGCCTTTTCTACATGGGGACGGGGATGAGGTATGACTCACTGTGCTTCCTCAGACATAACTTCCAAATATGTGTTAAACTCTTCTGTATCTTGGATTTTTTTGTTTTAAGCATGAGATTCACTTCCATATAAATTTTTTGTCTCTGCGCGATTTTTCAGGTGTGGGATCATACTTTATTGCCACCAGTGTGGTATTTAGTATTCATGCCTGTTGTATACCACTGTCGTATTAAGTAATCATACTCCACTGTCCTGTATTTAGTTGCACTTTCACTGACACCACTGTCGTGTAGATAATATTATATTCTTCTACAATCTACTCCAGGTCTCGATCGTACAAGGTGATAGATATGCAATGATGCTTAGAACTTAATTTATTTAGAAGCTAAATAGTATCTCTAGGCCTCAATGCCCGCGTCCCCTTAGTGTAATGTTATGTGTATGGGCGCCAACTATGCTCTACTTGCCTCAGAAGCTGTTTGACCCTTTATAATACTCGGGTCATACACTTGGTCATGCCTCCACCTATAGTCTTTCAGAGAATGGGGAACACCCCATAACCTATGGTGTGGGGGCACCTAAGCAATGCCAGTTTCCCAGCCAATTTTTGAGCATGGTTTTTATAACAGAGAAAGCCACGTGAGACTTCTAGCCTGCACATAGGACCTTCATGGGTGTGATCTATGCATCAGATAGATAGATAGAAAGACAGATAGATAAATAGATAGATAGCATGCTAAAATAATTTTGTATAGCTATGCTGAAAAGTCAGCTGCACATTCTAACACCTCTTTCTTCATTAAAATATATCAAGATGCAAATTTTAGAGCAACTTTTCTTTATTCATTTAACTTTTACAGCTTTCAGTCCTTTTTCTTCTCGACGATATAGTGTTCGGTAAAATTACAGAGTTTCAACTGGCGCCCTCTAATCTCAGTTTACCCTTTCTCTGTCAACTCCAAGTGATATATACAGAATAATTCAGTAACATGATTAAACTACAGCACATGTTTCGTTATTGCAAAGGCTTTAAATCTCTCTTAATGTACCCAATAAACAGCTAAGCCCCATTAGTTTCCAGTAATAGAATTTTTAATTGAAATACTCAAATATATATAAAAGCATTCTGCTTGCATTTTTTTAGAAGCAGTATATTTATTAGAGCAAGGCGGATGTGAAAAGCATATATGTATCAGCTTATACATAGGTAACAAATACCATTTATTATCGAGAATGGTGTTGTTATTAACTTAAAATGCTATAAGTCATTATGGGTGTGTATTTCATGCTATGAGACAAGTAAATGTCACTCCATTCAGAAGCAACTTCCTAAGGAAGCAAATGAGAGTAAGCAGATTGCAGGTAATGCTTGTCTGTTCGACATTATGTACGAATACTTCTTTGTGTGAAGTGACAATACACTTTTCTATCCATTCACATCCAGTATTAATATAACGATCCATCACTGTTGCGAGTCACCTTAATGCCAATAAGGAGTTCTTCTTGTCCATTGTGTACTTGAAAGAATAGACTATTCTTAGATTCCATTGTCATCTTCTGTCTTTTGTCTTTTATGAAAGTGGTCTTTTGATGAACGTGAGATTGCTCTGAAGGTGATAGAAATGTTTTGATTCTGATAATAAGGAAAAGAAAAAATCATCTAATGTCGAGATTATTAGTATATTTTTTTTTTCTCCAAAAATGAAGACTATTATCAGGTCAGTATCTATAACAAGTGTCACACTGTAAGCTTAATAAGCGAAAATTTCATACAGTATCATGTCATATTACAGTATTCCAAAAACCAAACTTACTCTGCATTTCTTTACATGCAATGATCATTTCCCAAAACCAAAGGCTTGCTATGTAAATGTAATTGCCATTTGACAACCCACATAAAGCATACGTTTATTACTTATCACTGGAGCTAGTTAATTGTATAATCCATTTTCTTTATTTATTAATATATTTATGTGATTGCAGCAAATTACCTTAACGTGGAATATGGTGACGGTAAATGAAAACAAATGAAATATACATATTCACAAGCTAGTTGCACAAACCTGCTGATGAAGATATTTTGTATTTGAAATCATCATTCTTTTTTTTAGGTTATCAGTATATTATATATGAATTTGTTATGAATATATTAATTCATCATATAATGTCTCTACCTAGATATCTGCCCACATATGTAATGTATTTCCTACATATAAGATTCATTTTATGTGTCGCCGATATATTTTTTCAAGTTGAATCTTGTGTCTTATTTCAATCGTTTATATGTTCATCTGTGTTCGCACCACCATACTGCTTCATTTATTTAACTGTTGCCCCGAGATGAGAGGAGAGGACATGCGAACTAGCTAGTTGAAACTGCCTTTCCTTTAGTATAATTGCATTCACATTCCGTTACTTATCCATTTGGCTCGTTTCTGTTTACATTTTATTTACGTGAATTATAACAAACGATTACAAACGCATATATATACTGGGAACACTTTACCAAGTACGGTACGTATAAATAGTTGTGGAAACGAAGTGGTTAAATTGGACAAATGTGTAGCCGAAAATACCAGAGTAGAAACGCAATTTACTCGGGCGAATTCAGTCCCAATAATGTTTGTGTATTTTAAAGCTTAAAAAGTGTGTATCAACGGGAAATGGCAGCTGTAATTTTTGTGGAAAGAAGAGAATTAAATTGATTTCCAGTTCAAGAGTATACCTTTTAATATTAGTTTTCAAACAGAAATGTAGGATGTATCTACGTATTTATCATTTGAGAATATTAAACTTTTCTAAAAGAAACGCATATACATGAACAAAAATAATTCTAGCATTCAACCCAAGACAGTCTGTAACATGTACTTACCGACTTGAAGCAGATATGCAGAATTCATCCTAATTTATTACATAAAACTAAACCTCCCTCGAAAAGATATATTTCATGAGTAGTCGAGTTTATACTCTCTGGTGTCCTCTACCTAATAAAAAGCTTTCTTTCTAAAATCTATCATATATTAGTAAGAAACTAATCTAAAATATAAACACAGTCAAGTAAACAGAAATAGGAAATTCACTGTATGACTCCGGCATCTGTTGATATTTTCATCCCAAAATAGTAGAGTTTGCCTTTACATTTATAATTTTATTACATATAACTTCCCTTGAATAAAATCAGTAGAATGTAAACAAAACAAAAATATAAAGATGATAAGAAAATAATCCATATTATGTTTTATTCTTCACATTAAACCTCTGGTGACAAAAAATATTATCGTATTCTTATTATCATTATTCGAAAAGTCACCCAAAAACAGAATAGATTGAGCCCTAACAGAATTATCTAAATCATAAGATTAAAAAATCACTAAGCTACTTTTGCTTTTAACACAAGTCACAATACAGGAGAGATCAAGTATCATGAAGATACTATTCCAGAATTGACCCCACATATCTAAGGATGCTCTTACCTACCCTGCCGAACTGATCGGGTAATGCAACCCATGAGGGGTGCTGGTAGTTTAATCTTCTTATCTGCGGAATATATGCTTCACAAACAATGCCATGGCAACAAATTTGGGGCCATTCGAGTGGAGATTAGTCGCTAAGCCATTGGACCAATGAAGGCATAAATTAATAGCTCTCTAATAATGCAACGAAGCCTTCCATAACCATCTAGAGAAGAGAATGAGTGTGTTTTACTTCACTTACTCCCTTTTTAACCAAGGGCTAGGACGATCGCCATCTTGCTAAGGATTTGTTTTGGTAGATGTAATCATTACCCTGAGTGCGTGCCCTTGCTAACCTCAGACCGTAACGTAACGGGTGGCGAACTCTTTACCTGACGCCTCAAAGTCGCGGACGCTACCGCTTGAGAGAATAAGAAAAGTTTATTTCTTGGGGAGAGTATCTTGGTGAGGGGGGAACCGTTAATGCTCACGATCAGCGAAGACATTTTCTTCTACCTTCGGAAATGAAATACATTTTTGTTCCTCCTTTATATTGATTGTTTATATCTCAGAGCACACATACATACACAAAATATGGTTGTATATCTTAGTCACAAAATAATTACAAAACGACCACAGTCGCTCGCGAACACCAACATGTGAACTTGGTGAAGGTATTTCATTTCAGTTTTTATTGCACTCAAGTCTAAAACGCGTAACAGCTACTTAGAAGCTTAGGAAAACACCTTCAAGAGAGGACAGTAAAGTTCATTAAGTCGGTGACAAACAGAGTCAGGGAGTTCATCTAACTTTCTTCAAAGCACATTGTTAGGAAATGCCGCCTGCAAAGGGTTCCAAAATAGAGAATGAAATGCAATCTCGCCTTGTACAATAGGCTACACGAATGCGCACTAAACACCCTTTCCTGTGATGAAGACGAATGCGAATCCACGACCTTAGAGAGCCAGCTCAGACGGTGACTTTCATAAACTTGGAGATTTTCCCTTCAAAACAACTCGCTCTTGGGATATATTGCTGATGAGGTGGATTTTGTTCTCAGTCATGTTATAAGTTTAGTAGTGTTCAAAGCTTCCTAAAACACATATTTGTGTTAAGTTAAATTGCCAATGTGGCTCCTAAAGCTTCTCCTATCCAGAAGTAGATGATCATGGTGCTTCTGGTGTCATACCTTCTGTTATTTCAGCAAATTTGGTTGCACGCAATTGGATTATGTCGTTATAAGTGGAATAGTCTTCCTGTTCTTGGTCTTTGATAAAGTCTTGCAAGTCAATAATAATTTATGCTCACACACAAACACACACAAGTGTTTGCTCGTGTGCGCGGACACTCACACGCACCCACACAAATATATCTGAGAGACAAACAGACAGACAGACAGACAGAGACAAAGGCATATTTATTTACTTAGACCGAGCGCATATATTATTCAGACATCAAATTATTTATATCACTGTTTAACAAAGATAGTTCAGAAGAGACTCTTTAGATATGTTGGTATTTGTTAAACAATTATTGCATAATTTACATATACAAGCTGCAACATGCTGAAATCATTACAGAAGTTAATGAATATGCAAACTAGTAAGCGATTAAATTGGCACCACCTAGTCTAGAAATTAATATCGACATTTGTTGAAATATGAACAGTAGAGTTTGCATATTTATAGTGGTACAAGAGTAAAATCATTACTAACGTATCTTACATATGCAAACATATATCACTAGTAAAAGGACTCGTATATCCTGAGCTGCAAGCTTATGAAATAAAGATTGGAGCTTGTAAATTATAATAATTGTTATTACAACTTTTCTAAATGAAAATGGCTTCGCTGAAGACTTCAGTGACCGAGATTTTCACTTTATGAAATATTACCTTGACATATTACTAGTAAACTCCGTATGCAGATTTGGTAAATAATTAAAATCGATAACGGGAACTTCTATAAGGTACTACTATATTTAGAAGAAAAGAACTATTTTTTTCTTGTGAGCAGGATAGCTCAGTGATACCATAACCTTGTTTCATCTTGAGAGGAAAATACATGGGAGGGGGATAAAATCCCTATCTCCAAGCACCGCCTCCATATTTTGACTTTTACGACTATTAGTTGTACATGAAGAAGGAAGAATATGGAGAGAGAGAGAGAGAGAGAGAGAGAGAGAGAGAGAGAGAGAGAGAGAGAGAGAGAGAGAGAGAGAGAGAGAGAGAGAGAGAGAGAGAGAGAGAGAATGGCCAATGGGAGGCAGAGGATGCTTATGCATATGCATATATGCACATATGCACATATGCTCATATGCACATATGCACATACATCCATGAGAATGGGTACAAGTGCAAGAAGGCCCAAGCTTGACTACTCGGTGGCTGGAGTACAACTTCAAGAGACAGAAAATGAGAGAGATCTAGGAGTAAACATACTGGCAGATTTGTCTCCAGAAATACATATAAATGGCATAGTAAGGGCAGCATATGCATTCTTATCAAATGTAAGGGTAGCCTTCAGGCACATGGACAAGGAAATGTTCAGAAATATTTATGTAACCTATGTTAGGCCAAAACTCGAATATGCAGCCCCATTTTGGAATCCGCACTTGAAAAAGCACATAGCTAAGCTTGAAAAAGTTCAAAGACATGCCACGAAACTGGTGCCAGAAATACGCAATCTCAGTTATGATAAGAGGCTGAGGGAATTAAACTTACCATCACTCGAAGCTAGAAGAGTAAGGGGGGATATGGTGACAGTCTTTAAATTCCTTCATGGTTATGATAGAGTGGATAGGGATCGATATTTCGATATGGCTGGCTCTAGAACTAGAGGTCATAGTTTGAAGCTTCGTAAGCAAACTTCTTTGCAGGATGTAAGGAAATACTTTTTCAGTGTAAGAGTAGTTGATAATTGGAATTCGCTAAGCGAGGAGGTAGTTAATGCTATCTCAATCCATAGTTTTAAGGACAGGTATGATAAGTATCACTAAGTCTAAAATGGAACCGATCAGGAGACGGGAAGATACGAGCTTTGGGCTCTTTCCCGTAAACACAATTAGGTAATCACAATTAGGTAATCACATACATACATGTATATATTCATATACATATATGATATATATATATATATATATATATAATATATATATATATATATATATATATATATATATATATATATATATATATATATATATATATATATATATATATATATATATATATATATATATATATATATATATATATATATATATATATATAGACAGACAGACAGATGGATTTATAGATATAGATCGATAGATAGATAGATAGATAGATAGACAAACAAGCATGCAGACAGACAGACAGACAGAAAGTCAGACAGATAGAAAGATAGATAGATAGATAGATAGATATGTGGTATTTAGTGTTTGTGACTGCAGTATAACACTATCGTATTTTGTAGTCGTTCTCCAGTGTTGAGTATTTAGTTGTACTTTTACTGCCACCACTGGATGCATTGATGGGTTTGGTTTTATGTCACGAACTCCCTTTTCTACTAAGGGCTAGGCCGGTTTGCCTTCTTACTAAGGACTTGTTTTGGCAGATGCAATCTTTACCCTGAGTGTATGCCCTTACTAACCTCAGTTAGTATTATATTCTTCTAAACTCCAGGTCAGGTCTCGATCATGCAAGGTGATAGATATGGAATAAGACTTAACACTAAATTTATTTAGAAGCTACATAGTTTCTTGAGGCCTCAATGCTCGTGTCCCTTAAACGTAATGTTATGTGTATGGGCGCCAACTATACTCTACTTACCTCACAAGCTGTTTGACACTCTTTTATACCTAGGGTCAGGCATTTGGTCATGCCTCCACCCATAGGCTTTCAAAGAATGTGGAACACTCCATAACCTATGGTGTGGGGGCACCTAAACGATGCCAGTTTACCCGCCAATTTTTGAGCTAGGTTATTATAACAGGGAAAGCCACGAGAGACTTCTAGGCTGCACATGGGACATTCGTGGGCGTGATCTATGCATCATATAGATAGAGACATAGATAGATAGATAGATAGATAGATAGATAGATAGATAGATAGATAGATAGATAGATAGAGAGAGAGAGAGAGATAGATAGATAGCATGCTAAAATAATTTTGCACATTATGCTGAAAAGTCAGCTGCACATTCTAACACCTCTTTCTACATTAAAATATATCAACCTGCAAACATTAGAGCAACTTTTCTTCATTCGGTTAACTTTTACAATCTTTCTGTCCTTTTTCTCCACGGCGATATAGTGTTTGGTAAACTTACAGTGTTTCAGCTGGCGCCATCTAATCTCAGTTTACAATATCTCTACCAACCCCAAGTTAGATATACAGACTAATCCAGTAACAAGACTAAACTACAGCACATGTTTCATTATGGCAAAGGCTTTAAATCTCTCTTAATGTTCCCAATAAACACCTAAGCCCCATTAGTTTCCAGTAATGGAATTTGTTAATTAAAATACTCAATTACATATAAAAGCATTCTGCTTGCATTTGTTTAAAAGCAGTATACTTTATAGAGCAAGGCAGTTGTTAAAATCATTTATATATCAGCTTATACATATGTAACAAATACCATTTATTATCGAGAATGGTGTTGTTATTAACTTAAAATGCTATAAGGCATTATGGGCGTGTATTTCATGCTATGAAACAAGTAAATGTCAATCCATTCAAAAGCAACTTCCTAAGGAAGCGAATGAAAGTAAGCAGATTGCAGGTACTGCTTGTCTGTTCGACTTTATGTACAAATAATTCTTTGTGTGCAATGACAATACACTTTTCTAGCCATTCACAGCCAGTGTTAATATAACGATTAATCACTGTTGCGTGTTACCTTAATAACAATAAGGAGTTGTCCTTGTCCATTGTGTACTTGAAAGAATAGACTTTTCTTAGATTCCATTGTCATCTTCTGTCTTTTGTCTTTTATGAAAGCGGTCTTTTGATGAACGTGAGATTGCTCTGAAGGTGATAGAAATGTTTTGATTCTGATAATAAGGAAAAGAAAAAATCGTCTAAAGTCGAGATTATTAGTATATTTTTTTTCTTCAAAATACGGAGACAATTATCAGGTCAGTATCAATAGCAATTGTTACACTGTAAGCTTTATAAGCGAAAATTTCATACAGTATCATGTCATATTACAGTATTCCAAAAACCAAACTCAGTCTGCATTTTTCTACATGCAACGATCACTTCCCAAAACCAAAGGCTTGCTATGTAAATGTAATTGCCATTTGACAACGCACATAAAGAATACGTTTATTACTCATCACTGAAGCTAGTTAATTGTATAATTCACTCTCTTTATTTATTAATCCATATATGTGATAGCATTAAATTACCTTAACGTGGAATATGGTGATGGCAAATGAAAGCAAATGAAATATACAACATATTCACAAGCTAGTTTCACTAACCTGCTGATGAATATATTTTATATATGAAATCATCATTCTTTTTTATGTTATTAATATATTATGTATGGATTTTTTATGAATATATTAATTCATCATATAATGTGTCTACCTAGATATCTGCCTAAATTTGTCTTGCATTTCTTACATCTGAGATTCATTCTATGTATAGCCGATGTAGTTTTTCAAGTTGAATCTTGTGTCTTATTTCAATCTTCTACATGTTAATATGTGTTCGCACCACTATACTGCTTCATTCATTTAACTGTTGCCCCGAGATGAGAAGAGAGGACATGCAAACTAGTTAGTTGAAACTGCCTTTCCTTTAGTATAATTGCATTCTCATTCCGTTACTTATCCATTTGGCTCGTTTCTGTTTACATTTTATTTACGTGAATTATAACAGACGATTACACAAGAATATATATAATGGGAACACTTTACCAAGCACGGTTAGTGAAAATAGTTATGGAAGCGAAGTGGTTAAATTGGACAAATGTGTAGCCGAAAATACCACAGTAGAAACGCAATTTGTTCAGGCGAATTCAGTCCCAATAACGTTTGTGTATTTTAAAGCTTAAAAAGTGTGTATCAACGGGAAATGGCAGCTGTAATTTTTGTGGAAAGAAGAGAATCAAATTGATTTCCAGTCCAAGAGTATTCCTTTTAATCATAATTTTCAAACAGAAATGTAGGATCTATCTACATATCATTTGAGAAAATTAACCTTTTCTAAAAGAAACACATATACAAGAACAAAAATAATTCTAACATTCAACCCAAGACAGTCTGTAACATGTACTTACCGACTTAAAGCAGATATGCAGAATTCATCCTAATTTATTACATAAAACTAAACCTACTTCGAAAAGATATATGTCATGAGTAGTCGAGTTTATACTCTCTGGTGTCCTCTTCCTAATAAAAAGCTTTCTTTCTAAAATCTATCATATATTTGTAAGAAACTAATCTAAAATATAAACACAGTCAAGTAAACAGAAATAGGAAATTCAGAATATGACTCCGGCATCTGTTGATATTTTCACAATAAAATATTAAAGTTTGCTTTTACATTTATCATTTAATTGCATTTAACTTTCCTTGAATAAAACAGTAGAATGCAAACAAAACAAAACAATATAAAGATGAAAAGAAAGTAATGCATATTATGTTATTTTCTACATATTATACCCCTGGTGACAAAACATATTATCGTAATCTTAATTCCACTATTCGAAAAGGCACCCAAACAAGAATATATTGACCCCTAACAGAATTATCTAAATCATAAGATTAACAAATCACTAAGCTGCTTTTGCTTTTAACACAAGTCAAAATACAGGCTAGACCAAATATCGTGAAGATACTATTCCAGTATTGACCCCACATATCTAAGGATGCTCTTACCAACCCTGTCGAACTGATAGGGTAATGCAACCCATGAGATATGCTGGTAGTTTTATATTCTTACCTGGGGCATATATGCTTCACAAACAATGTCATGGCAATAAATTCGGAGCCATTCGAGTGGGGATTAGTAGCTAAGCCATTGGACCAACGAAGGCATAAAGTAATAGTTATCAAGCAATGCAACGATGCCTTCCATAACCATCTTCAGAGGAAAATAAGAAGAGTTTATTTTCTGGGGAGAGTATCTTGATGAGGGGGGTACAGTTAACGCTCACGAACTGCGAGGACATTTTCTTCTACTTTCGGAAATGAAATACATATTTGTTCATCCTTTATATTTGTTGTTTATATCTCAGAGTACACATACATACACAAAATACGATAGTAAATTCTAGCTACAAAATAATTACAAAATTACCACAGTCGCTCGCGAACACTAGCATGTGCACTTGGTGAAGGTATTTCATTTCAGTTTATATTGTACTGAAGTCTAAAACGCGAAACACCTACTTAGAAGCTTAGGAAAACACCTTCAAGAGAGGACAATAAAGTTCATTAAGTCGGTGACAAACAAGGTCAGGGAGTTCATCTAACTTCCTTCAAAGCACATTGTTAGGAAATGCCGCCTGCAAAGGGTTCCAAAATAGAGAATGAAATGCAATCATAAAAAAAACGTGTAAAAAAAGATATAATTACAAACATAATCATTCTTAGCGCAAGTGTCCTGAATATCTCAATGAATGAAATAAATGGTGAACTTGACAAACTCTTTCAACCTCAAACTTCGGTTGTAAAGTCCATAGAGTCTAAAACAACACACGACCTAGGAGACCTACATCGAATGATAGAAAGTCTTGCAGATAAGGTGAAAATTTTGGAAGCAGATGCTGAAAAGGTGAAAGCCTTACAACACAAGGTGGGTTTACTAGAATCTGACATTGTCCTACTTAAAAGAGATAATTCTAGGTTGAAACTGCTATTAGAAACATCTCCACCTCTCAGTTCAGTGTTGTCACCTAACAGTGATGATGTCCCTTCTATCAACAACCCTCAGGTTCTGCAAACTAGGTTTTCTGTCTCTACTCACAATTTCTTCAGTGCATTGAGTGATGAATGTGACAGTGGTAGTGAAGAAGAAGTAGATCCAGATAAAAGTGATAGCCATCAAGACAACCTGAATACACCATCTAGCATAAATAATCAAATCAGTAACAGGTTACAAAATAGTGATGAAACAACAGCGTCCTTTCCCACTACTCCTAACAATGCAACAACAGGCACTAACCAGAACAAGATTCTTCCCAGCACAAACAACCAACCTGGTAAAGAGTTGCAAAACAGCGAAGAAGATATAGAGTCAATCTCCACTACTCCTAACAACACAGCAACTGTCACTAACCAGGACACCCAAATTACATCTTCCAGCACAAATAACCAACCTAGCAATAGACTGCGAAACAATGAAAAAACAGAAAAGACAAAATAGCAGCAATCTCTATTCTAAACATTCCATCGAAGTCCTCTCCCCCACAGCCACAGTTGCCAAATAATGCAAGTGCAAGGGTTACAGCTCAAATATATATTCGCATTCCTGGCAACCCCTTTGAGAGAGAGATACGTAATACACTGACAAATCAAGGCATTCCTTCTGAAGAAGTCTTGATTAAGGAGCTTTATCGCACACCAAACTGGGTTTCCTTCGCAATAACGATATCGAAAGGATTTGAATATGTGCCTTACAAACTGAATCAATGGCCTACAGGCACAAGTGTCCAGCCATTTCGTGGGAGCAAACAATGGACACAACCTGGGTATTCTACAAAATATCCCAAACTACAGTCATACCAAAATAAACAGCAAAGAGCTAATGGAACAATCCCCTATACGCGAGACTACAGAAAGAGACACGATACAAACCTCTCTTATCGCCGTCCACGCACAAGAGACTTCTCCTGGAGTGATGGCTCTTACAACCCTAGACACTCACCTAGGCATACAAACTTTGGGAAGGCCCGATCATACCACGGCACGTACTCAAACCAGCGTTACACATCCAACGGCAGGTACAGACACCAGGATCAATGGGCTAACCCCAGAACACACTACAATGATGAATTCCCAGCAGAATCACACAGTCGAAACTACAACTATGACTATGGATACCACCCCAATGAAACATGGTAATACCTCGTCTCCTGCTGTTGCTGTTACTGCTGCCGATGTGAAAGTTACTTGTAAATATAATGATAGATTATCTGTCGTACATATAAATGCACAATCCCTGTTATCCCATATACTAGAAATTGAACATATGCTTGTGCAAGAAAATATTGATGTTCTTTGCATTAGCGAATCATGGCTGTATCCGTCAATTAATAATGCATTTATTAATATTCCTTCATATAATATTTATCGCTATGACAGTGGTAGAGGTGGAGGTGTATGTTTATATGTTAAAAATTATTTGAAGGCCACTGAACTAAATCTTGAAACTGAGAAGCACGAAGGAGTGGAAGATAAATGGATCTCTGTCCAACATAAAAAGTTTCCTTCTATTATCATAGGCTGCGTGTACCGCCACCCCAAAGCCTCGGTAACCTCTTTTAGCTATATTTTGGACGTTTTTAAGGAGATAATTTTAAAAAACAAACCAGTTTTTATATATGGCGATTTTAATGATGATCAACTAAAAAGAGAAAATAAAATGAGTAGACTTATTAAGAATTTAAATCTAGAACAGATTATAAATAAACCAACTAGAATCACTCCCACTTCAGTTTCCCAAATCGATCTAGTAATAACAAACTCCAAACATATGATAACTAAGTGTGACGTAATGCCAAGCCCTATAGCAGACCACGACGAAATTGTAACGTCCCTAAATATTCGCAAACCAAAGAGACAACCAATCTTTAAAACATTCAGATGCTTAAGAAATTATTCACAAGAATTACTTTGTAGTTTACTTATGAATGAAGTACATAAATCAAATGAAATTCTATATACCGATAATATTAATACACAAGTAAATATTTTAACCAGTGTCTTATCATCATGTATAGATCGATGTGCACCACTCGTGACAAGAGAAATATTTCGTCCCCCCGCTCCTTGGATAACAGATGACATAAAAAACATTATGAAAGAAAGAGACAAACTACAAAATGAAGTAAAACTACAAAGAGATAATATCCCTTTAAGAGAAAAGTTTACAGAGCATAAGAAACAAGTAAAATCATTATTAAGTAACAGTAAGAAACAGTATTACAAAAATGAATTTCAAAACGCTAAAGGCAATATCTCTGATACATGGAAAATTGCTAAAACCATGCTTTCCAATAACTGTAATAAAAGTAGTAACATATCAATTATACCCGATGAGGTAGATGTAAGTGCTAAAGCAGAAGAGTTCAATAATTTTTGCGCTGAAGTGGGGAAAAAAACCTTTGAAAAAACAAAAAAAGAAATAATAAATGAAATCAATAATAGTAATGGTGGTAATAATAATGATGATGGTAGTAGTAATAATAATAGAAATGTTGATAATGGTGTAAATAATAATGATGGTGGTAGTAATGGTAATGATAATAGTGATGATGGTAGTAATAATAATAATAATGTTCAAGAACATAGTGCATTCAATAGAAGTAATGATGTCTTTAACCCTACTACAGTAGATTGTAATACAGTAATCTTAGTAATAAAAAATCTGAAAGACTCTAATGCATATGGATCAGATGGAATTTGTTTTCGTTTTATTAGAGATTCATTATTTGTAATAGCTTATTATCTGACGGTAATAATCAATACTTCCATAGTTACCAATATCTACCCAGATTTATGGAAAAATCCCCATGTAATTCCTGGTTTTAAAAATGGAAATCCTGACGACGTCTCTAACTATAGACCAATCTCTTTACTACCAATTTTATCAAAGATACTTGAAAAGATTGTTGCAAATCAGTTAAGTGAGTTTCTTGAAAAAAATAAACTTATTGCAAAAAGTCAACACGGTTTCAGGCCAAAATTATCAACTGAAACTGCCTTATTGAAAATATCAGATGAAATATACAAAAATATAGATAATAAGAAAATATCATTGCTACTACTACTCGATCTTTCTAAAGCTTTTGATAGTGTACACCATACCATTCTATTAGAAAAATGCAAAAAAATGAACATTGACCCAAGCTGGTTCGAGAACTATTTAAAAAACCGCTACCAGTCAGTCAGAATAAAAGATGTAGTCTCAAGTCGCAAGAAGGTATTGTTTGGGGTCCCTCAGGGATCGATCCTAGGACCTATACTTTTTCTAATATATGTAAACGATCTAGTAAAATATTTACCTAACTGTTATGTCATTCAATATGCTGACGATACTCAAATCTTAATTGAAGGAGAAATTAATGATTTAGAAAATATTATTCGTAGAGCAGAAGAAATTTTGTATATGGCTAAACGTTACTTTCTAAAAAATGGTCTGTTACTTAATGAAACTAAAACCCAATCTATTCTTATCGGATCCAGACAATTATTATCAGAAGTTGATGACAATCTTTATATAAATTTTAACGGTAATATCATTAAGCCAATGAACTCGGTAAAGAACCTAGGTGTCTATTTTGACCGTTACATGAATTTTGAAATGCATATAGATGAAATTTATAAAAAAGTAATGGGTACTCTAATATATCTAAATAGGGTAAAAGACTCATTTGAAACATCAACTCGTATAATAATTGTCCAGTCCTTAGCTATGAGTTTAATTAATTACTGTCTCAAAGTTTGGGGATGTACAAATAAGACTCAATTACAAAGAATACAAAAGTTACAAAACTTTGCAGCACGAGTGGCTGTTGGCAATGTAAGAAAATACGAGCACATCTCTCCTGTTTTAAAAGATCTAGAATGGATAAAGATTAGAGATAAATATGTTTTTGATATATGTACCTTTGTTTTTAATATACTAAGAAACAATATTTATGATTGCTTGTATAATTTTTCTACAGTAAGCTCAGTTACCGGGTTAACTACCCGTCAAGGGGAAGATTTATTAGTACGAAGGTCTAAAACTGATATTGGCTCAAGAGATATAAACATTCGTGGACCTCATTTATATAATCAGCTTCCCAGAGAACTAAAAAATGCTGGTTCAGTGTATACTTTTAAATATAATCTTAAGAAGTTACTCTTAAAGGAAGATTTTACTTGTAAATTTTAATTGTACACCCATATTTGAATACCCAATGTATGTTGGAAATAAAGTCTTATTATTATTATTATTATTATTATTATTACTCTCCCTCCCTCTCTTTTGCTGCCATAAACTGTGTTCGCTCACTTACCCACTGCCTGCGACCCCCCATTCACTCCCTCATTCGTGGGGCACATTTCTCTCCCCCAATATTTTGAAGGAATGTAGTGGGTGTCCTCTTGAAGCCACTCATCTAGCCTCCTCGGCCTGTCTCTGTCAACGGCACTAGGTCCCCTTCTATACTCCCCATCAATGATGTGGGAGGGTAATGCCATAATTTCCCTCTCAGAGCACCTGCTACTCTATTCTCTCTCCCGCATGCATATAACCAAAAAAATTAAAATCCCGTTAAATAGTCTTAATAACCATCATAATAGTCTCTGATTCTTCATTGGATAATTACTTATTCTTGAACACTCACTACCGCAAACGACACTGACTTAAATTACTCTACTTTCGCTTGGAAATATAACACTTAGAAACTTTTGCATGTATATTATTTTTTTCCTCCAATCCAATCAATACCTTTGCCTGTCCAATATTTAGCCATAGGTAAACAAAACAAAAATATTGAATTGAACACCCTTCAAATGCAATTACTCGTTATACTGTTTTAATTATAACAAAGATCGAGATTATCATTGCTTATAGCTATTAGCTCGAATTATCTAGTTTAGTAATGAGTACAGAAATTTTACTTCTATTAATTTACTAAAGCCACATTCAGTGGTAACGCGCTGGCTTCGCATTCACGAGGTTGAAAGATCGGTTCCCGTCCAAAACCAAGAGATTAAGCTGTTTACTGACAGGAACTGCTGTGGTAGGACACCACAGTGGGGGGTTGGGGCTTGCCCTGGCTGACGAATACCCATTGTATTGAAATGGAAATAAAGTTTGTTTGTTTGTTTTGTTTTGTTTTTTCTTATGTGCAGGGTAGCTTTGTCAAAGCATGTCAACAAAGCAAAATGGCGGAATCATATGACCTCAATTTCTTTTAATAGTACCCTCATTACTCACTGGCTAAATAATTGCAAGAACTTAGCTATTTAAGGATGCTGCCTAAAGGACATTACTGCCTCTGGTACTGGGGGATATGGTTTCCTTTCTGCTGAGCTCTCTGGTTTCACGCCAACAACGTCGTCCATGCCTTTCATAAGATCGCCGATTCACCTTCCCAGGCATCTTCTCACTCACAGTTCTTTGCACAGTGAAGTACTTCGTGAATCGCAGTGAAATTCTCTCCCAACTTGACCGCTTGGCTCTCCATTTGGCGTTTCTCAGCCTTCGTGACCGATGTTTCAGCAAATATCCCACAGAGTCAAAATGTATGGGACAATTGTTAATGCTGGGCGCCTTTTCTACATGGGGACGGGGATGAGGTATGACTCACTGTGCTTCCTCAGACATAACTTCCAAATATGTGTTAAACTCTTCTGTATCTTGGATTTTTTTGTTTTAAGCATGAAATTCACTTCCATATAAATTTTTTGTCTCTGCGAGATTTTTCAGGTGTGGGATCGTACTTTATTGCCACCAGTGTGGTATTTAGTATTCATGCCTGCTGTATACCACTGTCGTATTAAGTAATCATACTCCACTGTCCTGTATTTAGTTGCACTTTCCCTGACACCACTGTCGTGTAGATAATATTATATTCTTCTACGATCTAGTCCAGGTCTCGATCGTGCAAGGTGATAGATATGCAATGATGCTTAGAACTTAATTTATTTAGAAGCTAAATAGTATCTCTAGGCCTCAATGCCCGCGTCCCCTCAGTGTAATGTTATGTGTATGGGCGCCAACTATGCTCTACTTGCCTTAGAAGCTGTTTGACCCTTTATAATACTCGGGTCATACACTTGGTCATGCCTCCACCCATAGTCTTCCAGAGAATGGGGAACACCCCATAACCTATGGTGTGGGGGCACCTAGGCAATGCCAGTTTCCCCGTCAATTTTTTATCATGGTTTTTATAGCAGAGAAAGCCACGTGAGACTTCTAGTCTGCACATAGGACCTTCATGGGTGTGATCTATGCATCAGATAGATAGATAGATAGACAGATAGATAAATAGATAGATAGCATGCTAAAATAATTTTGTATAGCTATGCTGAAAAGTCAGCTGCACATTCTAACACCTCTTTCTTCATTAAAATATATCAAGATGCAAATTTTAGAGCAACATTTCTTTGTTCGGTTAACATTTATAGCCTTTAAGTCCTTTTTCTTCTCGGCGATATAGTGTTCGGTAAAATTACAGAGTTTCAACTGGTGCCCTCTAATCTCAGTCTACCCTTTCTCTGTCAACCCAAAGTTAGATATACAGACTAATCCAGTAACAAGATTAAACTGTAGCACATGTTTCATTTTGGCAAAGGCTTTAAATCTCTCTTAATGTTCCCAATAAACAGTTAAACCCCATTAGTTTCCAGTAATGGAATTTGTTAATTGAAATACTCAATTACATATAAATGCATTCTGCTTGCATTTATTTAGAAGCAGTTTACTTTATAGAGCAAGGAAGATGTTAAAATCATTTATATATCAGCTTATACATAGGTAACAAGTACCATTTATTTTCGAGAATGGTGTTGTTATTGACTTAAAATGCTATTAGGCATTATGGGCCTGTATTTCATGCTATGAGACAAGTAAATGTCACTCCATTCAGAAGCAACTTCCTAAGGAAGCAAATGAATGTAAGCAGATTGCGGGTACCGCCTGTCTGTTCGACTTTATGTACGAGTACTTCTTTGTGTGCAGTGACAATACACTTTTCTATCCATTCAAAGCCAGTATTAATAGAACGATCCATCACTGTTGAGAGTAACCTTAACGACAATAAGGAGTTGTCCTGGTCCATTGTGTACTTGAAAGAATAGACTTTTCTTAGATTCCATTGTCATCTTTTGTCTTTTGCCTTTTATAAAAGCGGTCTCTTGATGAACGTGAGATTGCTCTGATGGTGATAGAAATGTTTTGATTCTGATAATAAGGAAAAGAAAAAATCGTCTAAAGTAGAGATTATTAGTATTTTTTTTTTCAAAATACGGAGACAATTATCAGGTCAGTATCAATAGCAAGTGTTACACTGTAAGCTTAATTAGCAAAAATTTCATACAGTATCATGTCATATTACAGTATTCCAGAAACCAAACTTACTCTGCATTTCTTTTACATGCAATGATCGCTGCCCAAAACCAAAGGCTTGCTATGTAAATGTAATTGCCATTAGTTAACCCACATAAAGCATACGTTTATTACTTTTCACTGGAGCTAGTTAATTGTATAATCCATTTTCTTTATTTATTAGTGTATTTATGTGATTGCAGTAAATTACCTTAACGTGGAATATGGTGACGGCAAATGAAAGCAAATGGAATATACAACATATTCACAAGCTAGTTTCACTAACCTGCTGATGAATATATTTTGTCTTCGAAATCATCATTCTTTTTTATGTTATAAATATATTATATATGACTTTGTTTTTAATATTTTAATTCATCATATAATTTCTCTACCTAGATATCTGCCTACATATGTAATGCATTCCTACTTATGAGATTCATTTTATGTATAGCCGGTATATTATCTAAAGTTGATTCTTGTGTCTTATTTCAATCCTCTAAGTGTTCATCTGTGTTCGCACCACTATACTGCTTCATTTATTTAACTGTTGCTCCCGAGATGTGAAAAGAGGCCATGCAAACTAGTTAGTTGAAGCCTCCGTTCCTTTAGTATAATTGCATTCTCATTCCGTTACTTATCCATTTGGCTCGTTTCTGTTTACATTTTATTTACGTGAATTATAACAAACGATTACACACGCATATATATACTGGGAACACTTTACCAAGTACGGTACGCAAAAATAGTTATGGAAACGAAGTGGTTAAATTGGACAAATGTGTAGCCGAAAATACCAGAGTTGAAACGCAATTTGCTCGGGCGAATACAGTCCCAATAATGTTTGTGTATTTTAAAGCTTAAAAAGTGTGTATCAACGGGAAATGGCAGCTGTAATTTTTGTGGAAAGAAGAGAATCAAATTGATTTCCAGTCCAAGAGAATACCTTTAAATTATAGTTTTCAAACAGAAATGTAGGATCTATCTGCATATTTATCATTTGAGAAAATTAACCTTTTCTAAATGAAACACATATACATGAACAAAACTAATTCTAACGTTCAACCTAAGACAGTCTGTAACATGTAGTTACAAACTTAGCAAAGATATGCAGTATTCATCCTTAGTTATTACATAAAACTAAACCTCCTTCGAAAAGATATATTTCTTGAGTAGTCGAGTTTATACTCTCTGGTGTCCTCTTCTTAACAAAAGGATTTATTTCTAAAATCTATCATATATTAGTGATAAAGTTATCTAAAATATAAACACAATCAAGTAAATAGAAATGTGAAATTCATTGTATGACTCCAGCATCTGCTGATATTTTCACACTAAAATAGTAGAGTTTGCCTTTACATATATCATTTTATCAGATTGCATTTCCTTTGATAAAAAAAAAGTAGAATGCAAACAAAACAAAAAGTATAAAGATGATAAGAAAATAATACATATTATGTTATATTTTACATATAATACCTATGGTGACAAAAGATATTTTCGTAGTCTTATTATCAATATTCGAAAAGGCACCCAAAAAAGACTTGATTTTCTCCAAATAGAATTATCTAAATCATAAGATTAACAAATCACTAAGCTGCTTTTGCTTTTAACACAAGTCACAATACAGGAGAGATCAAGTATCATGAAAATACTATTCCAGAATTGACCCCACATATCTAAGGATGCTCTTACCTACCTTGCCGAACTGATAGGGTAATGCAACCCATGAGGGGTGCTGGTAGTTTTATCTTCTTATCTGCGGAATATATGCTTCACAAACAATGCCATGGCAACAAATTTGGGGCCATTCGAGTGGAGATTAGTCGCTAAGCCATTGGACCAATGAAGGCATAAATTAATAGCTCTCTAATAATGCAACGAAGCCTTCCATAACCATCTAGAGAAGAGAATGAGTGTGTTTTACTTCACTTACTCCCTTTTTAACCAAGGGCTAGGACGATCGCCATCTTGCTAAGGATTTGTTTTGGTAGATGTAATCATTACCCTGAGTGCGTGCCCTTGCTAACCTCAGACCGTAACGTAACGGGTGGCGAACTCTTTACCTGACGCATCAAAGTCGCGGACGCTACCGCTTGAGAGAATAAGAAAAATTTATTTCTTGGGGAGAGTATCTTGGTGAGGGGGGAACCATTAATGATCACGATCAGCGAAGACATTTTCTTCTACCTTCAGAAATGAAATACATTTTTGTTCATCCTTTATATTGGTTGTTTATATCTCAGAGTACACATACATACACAAAATACGATAGTAAATTCTAGCTACAAAATAATTACAAAATGACCACAGTCGCTCGCGAACACTAGAATGTGCACTTGGTGAAGGCATTTCATTTCACTTTATATTGCACTGAAGTCTAAAACGTGTAACAGCTACTTAGAAGCTTAGGAAAACACCTTTAAGAGAGGACAATAAAGTTCATTAAGTCGGTGACAAACAGAGTCAGGGAGTTCATCTAACTTCCTTCAAAGCACATTGTTAGGAAATGCCGCCTGCAAAGGGTTCCAAAATAGAGAATGAAATGCAATCTCGCCTTGCACAATAGGCTACACGAATGCGCACTAAACACCCTTTCCTGTGATGAAGACGAATGCGAATCCATGACCTTTGAGAGATAGCTCAGATGGTGACTTTCATAAACTTGGAGAGATTCCCTCCAAAGCAACTCCTCTAAGGATATATTGCTAATGAGGTGGATTTTGCTCTGTCATGTTTTAAGTTTAGTAATGTTCAAAGCTTCCTAAAACACATATTTGTGTTAAGTTAAATTGCCAATGTGGCTCCTACAGCTTCTCCTATCCAGAATTAGATGATCATGGTGCTTCTGGTGTCATACCTTCTCTTATTTCAGCAAATTTGGTTGTACGCAATTGGATGATGGCGTTATAAGTGGAATAGTCTTCCTGTTCTCGGTCTTTGATAAAGTCTTGCAAGTCAATAATAATTTATGCTCACACACAAACACACACAAGTGTTTGCTTGTGTGCACGCACACTCACACGCACCCACACTAATATATATGACAGACAGACCGACACACACACACACACACACTAATAGACAGACAGACAGACAGGGACAAAAGCATATTTATTTATTAGGCCGAGGTGCATATATTATTCAGACATCAAATTATTTATATCATTGTTTAACAAAGATAATTAAGTAGTGACTCTTTAGATATGTTGGTATTTGTTAAACAATTATTGCATAATTTACGGATACAAGCTACAACATGCTGAAATCATTACAGAAGTTAATGAATATTCAAACTAGTAAGCGATTAAATTGGCACCACCTAGTCTAGACGTGAGTATCGACATTTGTTGAAATATGAACAGTAGAGTTTACATATTTATAGTGATACAAGAGTAAGATCATTACTAAGATATCTTACATATGCAAACATATATCACTGGTAAAAGGACTCGTATATCCAAAGCTGCAAGCTCATGAAATAAATATTGGAGCTTGTAAATTATAATAATTGTCATTACAACTTTTCTAAATGCAAATGGCTTCGCTGAAGACTTCAGTGACCGAGATTTTCACTATATGAAATATTACATTGACATGTTACTAGTAAACTCTGTATGCAGATTTGGTAAATAATTAAAATCGATAACGGGAACTTCTATAAGGTACTACTATATTTAGAAGTAAAGAACTATTTTTTTCTTGTGAGCATGATGGCTCAGTGATACCATAACCTTGTTTCATCTTGAGAGGAAAATACATGGGAGGGGGATAAAATCTCTATATCCAAGCACCGCCTCCATATTTTGACTTTTACGACTATTATTTGTACATGAAGAAGGAAGAGTATGGAGAGACAGAGAGAGAGAGAATGGCCAATGGGAGGCAGAGGATGCATATGCATTTGCATATATGCATATATGCACATATGCACATATGCACATATGAACATATGCATATATGCACATATGCACATATGCACATACATACATACATACAAATATATATATATATATATATATATATATATATATATATATATATATATATATATATATATATATATATATATATATACCGACAGACAGACAGACAGATAGATTTATAGATAGATAGATAGATAGACAGGCAGACATACATACAGACAGACAGACAGACAGATAGATAGATAGATAGATAGATAGATAGATAGATAGATAGACAGAAAGAAAGATAGATAGATAGATAGATAGATAGATATGTGGTATTTAGTATTTGTGCCTGCAGTATAACACTATCGTATATTGTAGTCGTACTTCAGTGTTGTGACTTTAGTTGTAGTATCGCTGCCACCACTGTCGTTTAGATAACATTATATTCTTCAACGCTCCAGGCCAGATCTCGATCATGCAAGGTGATAGATATACGATGATACTTAACACTTAATTTATTTAGAAGCTAAATAGTTTCTCTAGGCCTCAATGTCCGCGTCCCCTTGACGTAATGTCATGTGTATAGGTGCCAACTATACTCTATTTGCCTCACAAGTTGTTTGACCATTTTTAATACCTCGGGTCAAACACTTGGTCATGCCCCCACCCATAGGCTTTCAGAGAAGGGGGAACACCCCATAACCTATGGTGTGGGGGCACCTAAGCAATGCCAGTTTCCCCGCCAATTTTTGAGCATGGTTTTTATAACAGAGAAAGCCACGTGAGACTTCTAGCCTGCACATAGGACCCTCATGGGTGTGATCTATGCATCAGATAGATAGATAGATAGACAGATAGATAAATAGATAGATAGCATGCTAAAATAATTTTGTATAGCTATGCTGAAAAGTCAGCTGCACATTCTAACACCTTTTTCTTCATTAAAATATATCAAGATGCAAATTTTAGAGCAACTTTTCTTTATTCGGTTAACTTTTACAGCCTTTCAGTCCTTTTTCTTCTCGGCGATATAGTGTTCGGTAAAATTACAGAGTTTCAACTGGTGCCCTCTAATCTCAGTCTACCCTTTCTCTGTCAACCCAAAGTTAGATATACAGACTAATCCAGTAAAAAGATTAAACTGAAGCACATGCTTCATTATGGCAAAGGCTTTAAATCTCTCTTAATGTTCCCAATAAACAGCTAAGCCCCATTAGTTTCCAGTAATAGAATTTGTTAACTGAAATACTCAAATACATATAAAAGCATTCTGCTTGCATTTTTATAAAAGCAGTATACTTTATTAGAGCAAGGCGGATGTTAAAATCATTTTTGTATCAGTTTATACATAGGTAACAAATACCATTTAGTATAGAGAATGCTGTTGTTACTGACTTAAAATGCTATAAGGCATTATGGGCCTGTATTTCATGCTATGAGATAAGTAAATGTCACTCTGTTCAGAAGCAACTTCCTAAGAAAGCAAATGAAAGTAAGCAGATTGCAGGTACTGCTTGTCTGTTCGACTTTATGTACGAATACTTCTTTGTATGCAGTGACAATACACTTTTCTATCCAATCACATCCAGTATTAATATAACGATCCATCACAGTTGCGAGTCACCGTAATGACAATAAGGAGTTGTTCTTGTCCATTGTGTACTTGAAAGAATAGACTTTTCTTAGATTCCATTGTCATCTTCTGTCTTTTGTCTTTTATAAAAGAGGTCTCTTGATGAACGTCAGACTGCTCTGAAGGTGATAGAAATGATTTGATTCTGATAATAAGGAAACAAAAATCGTCTAAAGATGAGATTATTAGTCTATATATTTTTTTTTCAAAATATGAAGAAAATTATCAGGTCAATATCGATAACAAGTGTTACACTGTAAGCTTAACAAGCGAAATTTTCATACAGTATCATGTCATATCACAGTATTTCAAAAACCAAACTTAGTCTGCATTTCTTTACATGCAACGATCATTTCCCAAAAGCAAAGGCTTGCTATGCAAATGTAATTGCCATTTGACAACCCATAAAGCAAACAGTTATTACTTCTCACTGGAGTTAGTTAATTGTATAATCTATTATCTTTATTTATTAATGTATATATGTGATTGCAGTGAATTAACTTAACGTGGAACATAGTGATGGTACATGAAAACGAATAAAATATACAATATATTGGCGAGACAAAACACGCTAGTTGCACATAGATGCTGATGAAGATATTTTGTGTTCGAAATCATCATTCTTTTTTATGCTATCAATATATTAAATATGAATGTATCATGAATATATTGATTCATCATATAATTTCTCTACCTAGATATCTGCTACATATATAAAGTAGTTCCTACTTCTGAGGATCATTTTATGTATATCCGATATATATTTTTTCAAGTTGAATCTTGTGTCTTATTTCAATCTTAAATATGTTCATGTGTGTTCGCACCACTATACTGCTTCATTTATTTAACTGTTGCCCCGAGATGAGAAGAGAAGACATGCAAACTAGTTAGTTGAAACGGCCGTTCCTTTAGTATAATTGCATTCACATTCCGTTACTTATCCATTTGGCTCGTTTCTGTTTACATTTTATTTACGTGAATTATAACAGACGATTACACAAGCATATATATACTGGGAACACTTTACCAAGCACGGTTAGTGAAAATAGTTATGGAAGCGAAGTGGTTAAATTGGACAAATGTGTAGCCGAAAATACCAGAGTAGAAACGCAATTTGCTCGGGCGAATTCAGTCCCAATAACGTTTGTGTATTTTAAAGCTTAAAAAGTGTGTATCAACGGGAAATGGCAGCTGTAATTTTTGTGGAAAGAAGAGAATCAAATCGATTTTCAGTTCAAGAGTATACCTTTTAATAATAGTTTTCAAACAGAAATGTAGAAACTATCTGCGTATTTATCATATTTGAATATTAACTTTTTCAAAAAGAAACACATATACAAGAACAAAAATAAGTTACAGACTTAACACAGATATGCAAAATTCATCCTCAATTATTTTATAAAAATAAACTTCCTTCGAAAAGATATATTTCCTGTGTAGTCGAGTTTATACTCTGGTGTCCTCTTCCTATCAAAAAAAAAATATTTTAAAAATCTGTCATATATTAGTAATAAAGTTATCTAAAATATAAACACAATCAAGTAAACAGAAATAGGAAATTCAGTGTATGACTCCGACATCTGCTGATATTTTCACACTAAAATAGTAGAGTTTGCTTTTACATTTATCATTTATTACATTTAACTTCCCTTGAATAAAATCAGTAGAATGCAAACAAAAGAAAAAAATATATAGATGATAAGAAAGTAATGCATATTATGTTATATTCTACATATTATACCCCTGGTGACAAAAGATATTGTCGTATTCTTAATTTCACTATTCGAAAAGACACCCAAACAAGACTATATTGACCCCTAACAGAATTATCTAAATCATAAGATTAACAAATCACTAAGCTGCTTTTGTTTTTAACACAAGTCACAATACAGGCTAGACCAAATATCGTGAAGATACTATTCCAGTATTGACCCCACATATCTAAGGATGCTCTTACCAACCCTGTCGAACTGATAGGGTAATGCAACCCATGAGATATGCTGGTAGTTTTATATTCTTACCTGGGGCATATATGCTTCACAAACAACGTCATGGCAATAAATTCGGAGCCATTCGAGTGGGGATTAGTCGCTAAGCCATTGGATCAACAAAGGCATAAACTAATAATTATCAAACAATGCAACGAAGCCTTCTATAACCATCTTCAGAGGAAAATAAGAAGAGTTTATTTTCTGTGGAGAGTATCTTGATGAGGGGGGTACAGTTAACGCTCACGAACTGCGAGGACATTTTCTTCTACTTCCGGAAATGAAATACATATTTGTTCATCCTTTCTATTGGTTGTTTATATCTCAGAGCACACATACATGCACAAAATACTGTCGTAAATTCTAGCTACAAAATAATTGCAAAATGACCACGGTCGCTCGCGAACACCAGCATGTGCACTTGGTGAAGGTATTTCATTTCAGTTTATATTGCACTGAAGTCTAAAACGCGTAACACCTACTTAGAAGCTTAGGAAAACATCTTCAAGAGAGGACAATAAAGTTCATTAAGTCGGTGACAAACAGAGTCAGGGAGTTCATCTAACTTCCTTCAAAGCACATTGTTAGGAAATGCCGCCTGCAAAGGGTTTCAAAATAGAGAATGAAATGCAATCTCGCCTTGTACAATAGGCTACACGAATGCACACTAAACACCCTTTCCTGTGATGAAGACGAATGCGAATCCACGACCTTAGAGAGCTAGCTCAGACGGTGACTTTCATAAACTTGGAGAGATTCGCTCCAAAACAACTCGCTCTTGGGATATATTGCTGATGAGGTGGATTTTGTTCTCAGTCATGTTATAAGTTTAGTAGTGTTCAAAGCTTCCTAAAACACATATTTGTGTTAACTTAAATTGCCAATGTGGCTTCTACAGCTTCTCCTATCCAGAAGTAGATGATCATGGTGCTTTTGGTGTCATACCTTCTGTTATTTCAGCAAATTTGGTTGTACGCAATTGGATTATGGCGTTATAAGTGGAATAGTCTTCCTGTTCTAGGTCTTTGATAAAGTCTTGCAAATCAATAATAATTTATGCTCACACACAAAAGTGTTTGCTCGTGTGCGCACACACTCACACGCACCCACACAAATATATATTACAGACAGACAGACAGACAGAGACAAAGGCATATTTATTTACTTAGGCCGAGGCGCATATATTATTCAGACATCAAATCATTTATATCACGTTTTAACAAGGATAATTCAGGATAGACACTTTAGATATATTGTTATTTGCTAAACAATTATTGCATAATTTACATATACAAGCTACAACATGCTGAAATCATTACAGAAGTTAATGAATATGCAAACAAGTAAGCGATTAAATTGGCACCACCTAAACTAGAAATGAATATCGACATTTGTTGAAATCTGAACAGTAGTTTGCATATTCATAGTGGCACAACAGTAAGATCATTACTAAGATATCTTACATATGAAAACATATACAAAATCATTATTGGAGGGATTGTATATGTAAACTGGGGCACTGGTAAAAGGACTCGTATATGCTGAGCTGTAAGCTTATGAAATAGAGATTGGAAATTGCAAATTATAAAAACTGTTATTACAACTCTTCTAAATGCAAATGGGTTCACTGAAGACTTCAGTGACTGAGATTTTCACTGTATGAAATATTACCTTGACATATTACTAGTAAACTTTGTGTGCAGATCTGGTAAATAATCAAAGTCCATAACGGGAACTTCTATAGTCAACTAATATTTATAGAAGAAAAGAATTATTTTTCTCTTGTGAGCGGGATAGCTAAGTGATACCATAACCTTGTTTCATCTCGGGAGGAAAATAAACGGGTGTGGGGTGGAATCCCAGTCTAAAAACACCACCTCCAATTTTTTTTTAATTTTAAGTCTATTAGTGGTAAATGAAGCAGAACGAATATGGAGAGATAGATTGGCCAATGGGAGGCAGAGGATACCAAGCTCCTCTCTTAAACATATCCAATCCTCGTCAGAAAAAGGCAATAAAAAGAAAAAGCAGAAGAAGAGCATGAAGGAGATGAGCTATGTTAGATAGAATTCATCCATGCCACAATGCAATCTGATACTTTGGTGATATTATCGCTGCAAACCTCGTAAGTTCAAAATGATTAAAAAAAAAGTGTGATTATCACATGAAATTTGTCCGGCTCTGTATGATTCTTACATTATGCAAGAGAGTATATATATATATATATATATATATATATATATATATATATATATATATATA
>JAXCGZ010002200.1:50000-55000 GCA_037179515.1 Halocaridina rubra
ATATATATATATATATATATATATATATATATATATCACGCGATTATAAACGTACATAAATATGCAAATAATTTTTTTGCAAGCAAATAAACACAAGGCAATTAAATTTTTCGTTTATAGTGTTACTGGTTGATGTTGGTGAAATATTTTTTTTTCTGTAAAAATCTAAATGTTTGTTGATGCGGAAACAACTGTCTTTTCCCATTCATGGAATCTTTTTTCATCCTACAACCATTACCAGGATAAATTTTCTTTAATTGAAAAAAAAATGCATATATCTTGTCTATTTTCTTTTAATAGTATTGGAGAATATTTTTATTGAACAGTGTGTATGTATGTATGTATGTATGCATATATGCATGTATGTATGTATGTATGTATGTATGTATGTATGTATGTATGTATGTATGTATGTATGTATGTATGTATGTATGTATGTATGTATGTATGTATGTATGTATGTATGTATGTATGTATGTATGTATGTATGTATGTATGTATGTTTGTGTGTATGTATGTATGTATGTATGTATGTATGTATGTATGTATGTATGTATGTATGTTTGTTTGTATGCATGCACGTATATGTATGTTTGTATGTATGTTTGTATGCATGTACGTATATGTATGTTTGTATGTATGTTTGTATGTATGTATGTATATATGAATGCATGTATGTATGTATGCACGCTTAAATGTATGTATGTATGTGAATGTTTGACTGACGTAACTGAAATATATACACATTCACGTTAACCCAAGAACATGGAGCAGATTACCAAACATTCTACACGTGTTCCAGATCGCCACGACCTTGCAGCTAACTTTCTTGACCTATTCTTTATTCTAACCTAATAAAAACTCTTAGTAACTCTAGTCACTGTTTAATCTCAATGTCTTCCATTTCGCTTCCCCACCAACGATTCCTCGTACCCAATGCCGTCTTTGGTACTAAGAGCGTATCCATCTTGACGATTTGCATAACTCGCTAATAGGTTTTCCTTGGGGTGACTACTGCTATGTGCTTCGCAACCCAGATTAAGTAACCCAAAAAGGTGCTGAGATCATAAATTCGTAAATAAAAGCATTCATCCCATTATCAATCATAACTTTTTCTCCTCCTAATCCTTGGTTAGACCGTGCATGGTCCATGGCTATGCAGGCCTGGGATCGGGCAAGTCTGTCATACCAAGCCTCTCATGATTTACCTCGTTCTCCTTTTAATACAGCAATGAATCACTGCACCGCTCAGATTCGATTTTAGGACTAGAGCTTTCTTAGAAGGAAAGTTGATGGCCAGAAATCTTTTCCCACTGATAAATGTTCTATATTTACCCAAAAAGCTCTCTAAGACTTTCTATAACTCAAGCTCTCCCTCTCTCATTCGTAGTGACATTTCAATAGCTTTCTTTCTCTCTAACAAAGCCGTTTTCTTTGGCTCCCATTATCTCGCCAGCTCTTCCATTAGCAATTCCAAGGCAATTGACCAAACAGAGGGTTCTTCACTCTCTAAAGACAAACATGGCATCCAGAGCTGACGGTATCCCCACAGGGTTCCTTATGGAGTTAGTCGATGTACTGGCTCCTATACTTTGCCGTCTTTTTAGTATCTAGTCTTTATTCTAAGAAATGTGACCATTCTATTCCTTTCAACTACCACCAATTGCCCTAATCTCCGCTGTAGCTAAAGTATTCGAAAATTTGTTTAATTCTCACTTTTTGAAACATAATGAGTCCAAATCTCTTAGTCCTGATCTCCAGTACGGCTTCCAAAATGAAATATCTACTGGGGACCTCCTGTCCAAACTCAGTTATATATTGTCATCTTCTCTGCAGAACTATGAAGAATCCTTAGTCGTCACCCTTCATATCTTTAAGGCTTTTTGACAGAGTGTGGCACAAGGCTCTGTTACTCAAACTTCCTTTCTTTCTGTCTTGACCCCTTCTCTCTTTTCTCTGATTTCCTTTTTCTTTTTAATAATCCATCCGTAGTTGTTGCCGGTGCTACATCTACCTCTTTCCTAGCTACCAGTGGTGATTCACAGTATTCTGTTCTTTCCTCTGAGTCTATTCCGTTTATTCTGCTAGTACAGTGGAATCGCGCGGGCTTCTCATTCACGAGGTCGAGAGATCAGTTCCCGTCCAAGACCGAGAGTTTAAGCTGTTTACTGGCATGTTACTGCTGTGGCTGGGCACCACAGTGGGGGGTTGGGGCTTGCCCGGATGACGAATACCAATTGTATAATGGAAATAAAGGTTTATTCTCTTCACCTATTTTTTCCAGTCCCTTTTTTCCTCTTATCTCCGCTCCTTTCCCGACGAATCTAGCCTTCATGCTTTCTCTGTTTCCTGTTCACAACCTTCATCTGTTGCTCGAAATCAGTCTCACACCACTCTTAAACTCTTATATCCGATTTACATACAATGCCTGAGGGGGGACACCAAACTATAGTTAAATTTAATGCCACCAAGACATGGCTTTTGGATATCTCATTATCTCCTCTACCTGATAGTCCTATTATCTTCGAAAACAACGAAATTAATCCTGTTAATTCTGTTTACATATTAGGGATTCAGATAGCCTCGAACTTGTCTTGTAGGAGTCCAGATTTTCAAAATTCCATCTATAAATTTTGAGTTCCGTTTCGCTTCCGTCGTTACATTTCCATTTCTCAGATACAAAAATCTCAAGAGTCTTGTACATCTCTGCTTAGAATATAGCTCTCACATTTAGGGTGCTTCTCATTATTCTTATCTCTATTGATATATATATATATATATATATATATATATATATATATATATATATATATATATATATATATATATATATATATATATATATATATATATATATATATATATATATATATATATATATATATATATACACACACATATATATATATGCACACATATATATATATATATATATATATATATATATATATATATATATATATATATATATATATATATATATATATATATATATATATATATATATATATATATATATATATATATATATATATATATATATATATATACATGCATGCATACACATGCCTCATTTCCCTTTGAAAGGGGGTGGCCGAGCCAAGAAACACGCATTCACCTCAATCCACACATACCTCAATCACTCCTCTCAGTTCCTTGGGGATAAAGGGTTGCCAAGTTTCCCATCCCTCTTCCACTCTGCTTTGGTCATCCACAAGGTAGGTGGGCAAAGATATTCTACAATGAGAATCGACAGCCATAGCTGGTTTACCCCCGCCGTTTCATCACATGGCAACTCCCCTCATCATAAATGCACAATATTCCTCCACTCATTCCTATCTCTTGCACGCACTCTTCCCTGTTCCACTGATATTCCACGTGCATTCAGTGCTCTTTTCATGCCATCCTTCATCTCCTTCTAGGTCTCCTTCTTGATCTAATTCCAATCACTTCTGCACTCCACACTCTCTTCAATACTCGTTCATCACTCATCCTGTCCATGTATCCAAACCATCTCAACACTCTCTGATCTAACCTATCCAACAGCTTGATTCCAACACCCGTTCTCTGCCTGACATCCTCATTTCTTACTCTGTCAATTCTAGATACACCAATCATACCTCTTAAACACCTCATCTCCATTTCATTCAAATTGTTCCTTGCATCCTCTCTTGCATACCAAGTCTCTGCTCCATACAATGCTGTCGGTACAATCACACCTTCATATATCCTTTTCTTTGCATTCATTCTCAAATATCTATTTCTCATTAAACATTTCAACCTACCTAGACATTTACTTGCTTCCTTCACTCTGGGATTTACCTCAACTTCTACTCGTCCATCCCTTGATACATTCGACACCAGGTACTTAAAACTATCAACTCCTACATTCAATCTGCCAACATAAACACTTCTCGTGCATCTCATGACTTTACTTTTACCAATATTCACCCACAGCTTCCTTATTTCACACACACTAATAAACTAAATCACCAAATGATTCAATTCAATTTCAGTATCAGCCACCAGCACAGTATCATTTGCAAATAGCAACTGATTAAAATTCCACAACCTTCCATCCTCACTCACTAGTTCCAACCTCTGTCTAATACTCTTCCATTTACTTCCCTTACCACTCCATCCATATACACATTAAGTAACCATGGCGACATTACACAACCTTGACGTAACCCTACATTCACCTCAAACCAATCACTCATACCATTCCCAACTCTCACTCATGTTCTACTCTTCATGTAAAAACTCTTCACCGTGTTCAACAAACTTCCACTTATTCCATACAGTCGCAACACATTCCACAACCCCTTTCTATCTACCCTGTCATGAGCTTTCTCTAAATCCATAAAGGCCCAAAAAGTGTCCCTACCTCTCTCCTAGAACTACTCACACACCTGTCTTGCCGCAAATACCTGATTCACTCATTCTCTTCCTCTCCTGAACCCACACTGTTCTTCCTTAATCAATCTCTCAGTACCTTTCCTAATTCTCTCGATTAACACTCTTCCATATACCTTACCAATTACACTCAACAAACTAATTCCCCTAAAACTACTGCACTCATACATATCTCCCTTCCTTTTGTAAAGTGGAACTATACATGCACCCCTCCAATCAACTGGGACCCCCCCTTTTCTGAAACAAATATTCAACTACCTAACCATCTATTCTACTAATGCCTCACCACCTTTTGACAAGTATTCAGCATGACACCAATCTATCCCTGGTGCTCTACCTGCTTTTGTTGCTCTCAGTGCTAAATGTACCTCCTCTTTTGTTATTTTTCTATCATTTTCATAGCCTAACATTGGCATTCTCCATTCGTTTTCCACAGCCACAATCTCTGTCACTCTATCATCTTCCTCATGGAGCAGGTTCTTGAAATATTCAGCCAATCTCTTTCTCACCTTTATTTCATCCACTAGCATTTGCCCATATGCTCCTTTCACCCTCTCCTCCCTACCACACTCTCCTTTCCTCAC
>JAXCGZ010002200.1:60000-62500 GCA_037179515.1 Halocaridina rubra
GTATTTCTGGCACCAGTTTCGTGGCATGTCTTTGAACTTTTTCAAGCTTAGCTATGTGCTTTTTCAAGTGCGGATTCCAAAAGGGGGCTGCATATTCGAGTTTTGGCCTCACATAGGTTACATAAATATTTCTGAACATTTCCTTGTCCATGTGCCTGAAGGCTACCCTTACATTTGATAAGAATGCATATGCTGCCCTTACTACGCCATTTATATGTATTTCTGGAGACAAATCTGCCAGTATGTTTACTCCTAGATCTCTCTCATTTTCTGTCTCTTGAAGTTTTACTCCAGCCACCGAGTAGTCAAGCTTGGGCCTTCTTGCACTTGTACCCATTCTCATTACCTTACATTTTGAGGTATTGAATTTCATTAGCCACTTTTCTGACCACTCATGCAGATTATTTAGATCCTCCTGAAGTTCTCTACCATTGTTCTCGTTTTTTACTTTCTTCACAATCTTCGCATCATCTGCAAACATATTCATGAATGAATTTACAGACTCTGGTAGGTCATTTACATATGCAAGGAACAAAAGTGGCCCTAAAACTGAACCCTGTGGAACTCCACTACTAACTCTTCTCCATTCAGACACTGAGTGTCTTACTCTAACCCTCTGTTCCCTTCCTTCTAAGTAAGTTTTTATCCATTCCAAGACATTTCCACCTATTCTAGCCATTGATTGCAGCTTCCTAATAAGTCTCCCATGTGGAACAGTGTCAAACGCTTTCTGGAAGTCTAGGAATATGCAATCTGCCCAGCCCTCTCTTTCCTGTAAGATTTGGCTTACCTCATCATAAAATTCTAATAAGTTTGTTACTGTTGATCTTCCTTCTCTGAAGCCATGTTGCCTCACTGACAAAAAGTTGAAGGATTCCAAGTGAAGAGAGATATGTTTCCTTAGTAGTTTCTCCATAACTTTGCAAACTATGCTGGTCAAGGAAACTGGTCTATAGTTCAGAGCCGTATCCCTCCTTCCCTTTTTGAAGATAGGTATCACATTTGCTTGTTTCCAGCATCTTGGAATCTCCCCCGACTCCAGTGACTCCTTAAATATGATACTTAGTGCCACTGATATTGTGTTTGCGCATTTTTTAAGCACATGAGGGGATATGTCATCAGGACCTGTAGCTTTATGAACATCTAAATCCATCAGCGCTTTGCATACCTCTGTGGCTGTAAGGTTGATGTTCTCTAATACCGGCCCTTGAGCTTCTATCACTGCAATCTGAGGGGGTGGGGTATTTTCTACTGTAAATACTGACTGAAACTCCTTGTTCAATTCTTTGCAGATCTCTTCGTCTGTCTCAGTGATGCTTCCATCCGCTCTCTTTAGCCTTAAAACCTGTTCTTTTACCTTCAGTTTTCCTCTGATAAAGCTGTGGAAAAGCTTGGGATTTTCTTTAGCCTTCCTGGTGATGTCCCTCTCATAGTCTCTCTCTGCCTCTCTCCTTTTACTTAGGTAGTCATTTCTTGCTCTTTTGTAGGTTTGCCAGGCATTTATGTTATTTCTCCTCCTATACCTTTTCCAGCATTTGTCTCTCCACTCCTTAGCTCTTTTACACCCATTATCGAACCATTTCTCTCTGGCATGAATTACACCTACTTTGGTGACAGGTATGCAGCAATCTACTATCTTCCCATATTTCTCACAAAAGATGTCATACATTTCTTGTACAGATTTGTTGTAAAATAAGGTTCTCCAGTCAATAACTGCAAAAAGCTCATTCATTTTGATGTAATCTCCTTTCGGATAGTTCTTCCTCATGTCCTCAGTGCCTCTACTCTCAGGAAGAATGTCTTCAATGATATACTCCATCAACAACACACAGTGGTCACTCTTTCCAATTGGTGGTTCATACTCAATATTTTCAATATCCAACACATTATCTGTGAACACCAGATCAAGTAGTGATGGCTCATCCCCACCCCTGGCTCTTGTTGGTTCCATTACATGTTGGTGTAGGAAATTCCCTTGTACGCAATCTAGGAATCTTGCCCCAAATGAGTCCTCACCAATGTGTGGGTCAAGATTTATCCAATCTATCTCTTTATGATTAAAGTCTCCCATAATCAAAATCCTACATATTTTCTCCCGTGCCATGTTAACAACTGAGTTTATGACTTCAATAGTACCTATATGACTTTCCTCATAAATTTCAAGCCTATTTTGGTTCCTTGGTGGGTTGTATACAACAGTTATTATAATGCTCTCTGACCCAGTATTTATGCGAGCAACAAGAAATTCCCTGAACTCACTTTCTATAGCCAAGTTTATTTCTTCAACTTGAATCCTCTCACTTATGAGCAGTGCTATCCCTCCACCAGTCCTCTCAGATCTTTCAACCCTTAGTATTCTGAAGCCCTTAGGAAAAACTGTGACACTGTTTATGTCCTCACTCAACTTAGTCTCTGTAATAGCTACTATATCTGCCTTACTGTTGTGAATCCTATCTTTTAATTCTACTGCCTTACCAGCTAATCCATCAGCATTTGTGTA
>JAXCGZ010002200.1:67500-70000 GCA_037179515.1 Halocaridina rubra
CTGTCTGTCTGTCTGTCTGTCTGTCTGTCTGTCTGTCTGTCTGTCTGTCTGTCTGTCTGTCTGTCTGTCGGGAGGGAGGGAGGGAGGGAGGCATGCACACATGCACGCACCTACTAGAATATATATAGATCAATAACGGAATATTTTAAAATAAAATTTGAAATAAGAAATATTTTCTTTATTGCATTACAAATGTAATTGAGAAGTTTTTCGTGTCAATAAATTTGCCATATGAACGTACAATCGTTGAACATTTTAGATATACTTATTACTCAGTTTCGTAGCAATGTGAAGTATGTATATTAATATCTCCTAATTCAAACAAGTTGTTCTTATTCTAGGCTACCAAATGTGTAGTTATGTGCAACAGTGAAATGGCCAGTAAGCTTATGCATCAATTTGGGGTAAGTTATATTCTAAAACTATTCTAATTTAATGTATAAGAAATATATGCATGATTTTCGCAAGTTATGATGCATCACTAATGTGCACAAGAAAAAAAAGGCATAAATTTCAAATATCTATCTTTCTATATCAAGTAACCCTATTCCCCCTTGTAAGGGGGTGGTCGCGCCACCACACATTTCCTATAAGCAAAGACACACCTCAATTACTCCTCTTAGCACCATGGAGATAAAGGGTGGCCACAACCCTCTACCATCCTGCTTGGGTCATCAGCAGGGTCAGTGGGCAAGTATTTTCTGCCGTAGGTACAGAAGCCGCGCACTGGTTAGTCTCAGCGCTTTATCACAAGGAGGCTCCCCTCCCCCACACCCGGCCGGCACGGTTACCTGTACCAGCAGTTGGCAGAACTCCCACTGGCCCTCATCACCTATACACAATCTTCTTCCACTCATTCATATCTATTGAACTTTTTCTTCCTGCTTCACTGACATACCACGTGCACCCAGTGCTCTTTTCACCTCATCGGTTAATATCATTCTAGCACTTTTTGACATTACTTCAACCACTTCTGCACTCCATTCTATCTTTGCTAGTTGTTCATCAATAATCTTCTCCATGTATCCAAACCATCTCGATACTCTCTGATCTAACTTATACACAGCTTGTTTTCAACTCCTCTCCGTGACATCTTATTCCTTAGATACAACAATTCTACTTCTCACACACTTCATCCTCATTACATTCATCTTGTTCATTTGATTCTCCATGCAATACCGTCTGCACATATACACCTTATTTATCCTTTTCTTTGCATCCATTCTTAAATACCTATTTTTCAACACACTTTTCATCCCAACTAGACATGTACTCGCTTCCATCGCTCTGACTTACCTCCTCATCCAATCCTTGCCACATGCAAAGTCATATACATATTATCAACTGCCTCAAGCATCTCACCATTCATTTCACATTCAGTCTTCCAGATTCAACACTCCTTGTACAACTCATGACTTTTACTTCTATCAATATGCACCCGCAACTTCCTTCTTTCACACACCTTAACAAACACATGATTAAATTCATTCTTCACACACACACACACACACACACACACACACACACACACACACACACACACACACACACACACACACACACACACACACACACACACACACACATAAACACACACACATAAACACACACACATAAACACACACACACACATAAACACACACATAAATACACATATAGAGTTTTGTTCCATTATTGATATGATATAACTTTTCACTAAATTTTGTCAATATTTTCGATATTTTATTCACCGAGTAACTTGAAAAATTCACGTACTTGCAGGCAACAGTGTATAATGGAGAGGACCTAAGGGATGTGTCTATATTCGAGAGGATTTTTAGAGGTAGAGGAAAGAAATTAACTTACTCTGCAGACAAGTGAGTATCTTTTAAATATTTTATTCAATCCATTCTTCTTGTTTAATCTATTTCAGTTACTTTATGAGATGGAAATTTGTCCATTATTACAGTAGACTGCAGAGACGAAAATTTATTTCTTACTGGTATATATGCTAATTATAATGATTTTTTACTTCCAGTTCAAAAATGTTTGTGCCTAAAAATCCACTTAAAGTGATAAATTTCTTGCACGAGAATGGTTACAAGATGTGTTCATCAACGAGTAACAAAATGGCAGTTACCTATATACTTCATCAAGACTGGCCAGTTTCTGGATCGCAACCACAGTCGCCAATAAAGACTTACAAAGACAGACTACTTGAGGCAGCTCAGACTTCACCGACCAGGTTTTATAAAGAATATCCTCTTGATTCGAATGACATTGGATTTGAAGATGAAGTTGGGCAAAGCCGAGACTTGATGAGCTTTGAAGGAGCTGGGCATTTAAGCAGAGATTTTAAGTGTAAAGGAGCTGCCAGCCATAACAGAGACCAGGAATTGGATGCTGTCCCTTTTAGTAGAGATCATCAGGGTTTAGAAGGTGCTGTTGGTTACAGCAGTAGTTTTCAAGGCTTAGAAGGTGCTCTTGGTTACAGCAGAGATTTCCAAGATTTAGAAGGTGC
>JAXCGZ010002200.1:80000-82500 GCA_037179515.1 Halocaridina rubra
ACAATATCAGTGGCACTAAGTATCATATTTAAGGAGTCACTGGAGTCGGGGGAGATTCCAAGATGCTGGAAACAAGCAAATGTGATACCTATCTTCAAAAAGGGAAGGAGGGATACGGCTCTGAACTATAGACCAGTTTCCTTGACCAGCATAGTTTGCAAAGTTATGGAGAAACTAATAAGGAAACATATATCTCTTCACTTGGAATCCTTCAACTTTTTGTCAGTGAGGCAACATGGCTTCAGAGAAGGTAGATCAACAGAAACAAACTTATTAGAATTTTATGATGAGGTAAGCCAAATCTTACAGGAAAGAGAGGGCTGAGCAGATTGCATATTCCTAGACTTCCAGAAAGCGTTTGACACTGTTCCACATGGGAGACTTATTAGGAAGCTGCAATCAATGGCTCGAATAGGTGGAAATGTTTTGGAATGGATAAAAACTTACTTAGAAGGAAGGGAACAGAGGGTTAGAGTAAGACACTCAGTGTCTGAATGGAGAAGAGTTAGTAGTGGAGTTCCACAGGGTTCAGCTTTAGGGCCACTTTTTGTTCCTTGTATATGTAAATGACCTACCAGAGTCTGTAAATTCATTCATGAATATGTTTGCAGATGATGCAAAGATTGTGAAGAAAGTAAAAAACGAGAACAATGGTAGAGAACTTCATGAGGATCTAAATAATCTGCATGAGTGGTCAGAAAAGTGGCTAATAAAATTCAATACTTCAAAATGTAAGGTAACGAGAATGGGTACAAGTGCAAGAAGGCCCAAGCTAGACTACTCGGTGGCTGGAGTACAACTTCAAGAGACAGAAAATGAGAGAGATCTAGGAGTAAATATACTGGCAGATTTGTCTCCAGAAATACATATAAATGGCATAGTAAGGACAGCATATGCATTCTTATCAAATGTAAAGGTAGCCTTCAGGCACATGGACAAGGAAATGTTCAGAAATATTTATGTAACCTATGTGAGGCCAAACCTCGAATATGCAGCCCCCTTTTGGAATCCGCACTTGAAAAAGCACATAGCTAAGCTTGAAAAAGTTCAAAGACATGCCACGAAACTGGTGCCAGAAATACGCAATCTCAGTTATGATGAGAGGCTGAGGGAATTAGACTTACCATCACTCGAAGCTAGAAGAGTGAGGGGGGATATGGTGACAGTCTTTAAATTCCTTCATGGTTATGATAGAGTGGATAGGGATCGATATTTTGATATGGCTGGCTCTAGAACTAGAGGTCATAGTTTGAAGCTTCGTAAGAAAACTTCTTTGCAGGATGTAAGGAAATACTTTTTCAGTGTAAGAGTAGTTGATAATTGGAATTGGCTAAGCGAGGAGGTAGTTAATGCTATCTCAATCCATAGTTTTAAGGACAGGTATGATAAGTATCACTAAGTATAAAATGGAACCGATCAGGAGACGGGAAGATACGAGCTTTGGGCTCTTTTCCGTAAACACAATTAGGTAATCACAATTAGGTAATCACATACGTATACATATACATGCATACATATATATATATCTTTTCTTCACAGAATGGATAGTGACAGTTAAGATACTGTGATACATGAAAGTACCAGAACGCATAACTTAGTCTTGATTACAATAATTATAGTAATAAGTAGAAAATATAATTATAATAACAATCACCATTGTTATCACAGTAACTCTAGTAGTAGTTATAAGAATAATGATACACACATATACGCATACACACATAGATATATGTACATATACATGCATACATATATGCACATACATACACACACATGCATGCACACAAATACCTGCATGCACACTTGCAAATATGCATGCACATACATACACACAAATACACATGCACACATACACATGTACGAACACATACAGAATATCTCTGTACACAAATGCACAGACCAGCACATACCCACACACACATGGTCGTATATTTACATACACACACGATTGTATGCTTATATACATATATGTGTACATATACATCCATACATACATGCATGCATATTCCCATGTACACACGTAGTCATGTATACACAAACATAAGTACACACATATATGCATATACATATACACATACATCCACATACCTACATCGATTAAAACCTCTTTACATATCCATGCACATGCACACACATACACATATATATTTATGAAGAGAAAGAACTAAATAGAGAAACGAGTTTTGTAAGAACGGTGTAAGTAAAAAGAAAGAAAAAAAATAGAAAATTTTGAGTGAAATTTGCATCTAAAGTTCGGCAATATTTATAAATAGTATATGTTCAAGCATGAGGGTTTTACCATTTTCTTTAGCTCGTATATTGCGGGTTCTATGAGGTATTTGCTGGCCACTACCTACATCATTTTGAAGTATGACACTTTCTTCAGGTTTTTTAAGTTCATTCATTAAAGTGGCTGGTTTTTTTCTACTAAGTCTTTTAGCTTCTTTTTAACAGGGTTATATTTGCATTGTAGCTCTTGATCGTTCTCTGCGACAGATTG